>CAUYRT010020512.1:0-17195 GCA_963574885.1 Lepilemur ruficaudatus
ACTCTGTTGCCTGGGCTACAGTGCTGTGGCGTCAGCCTAGCTCACAGCAACCTCCAACTCCTGGGCTCAAGTGATCCTTCTGCCTCAGCTTCCCAAGGAGCTGGGACTACAGGCATGCCACCATGCCTGGCTTATTTTTTCTATATATTTTTAGTTGGCCAATTAATTTCTTTCTATTTTTAGTAGAGATGGGGTCTCGCTCTTGCTCAGGCTGGTTTCGAACTCCTGACCTGGAGCGATCTGCCCAACTCAGCCTCCCAGAGTGCTAGGATTACAGGCGTGAGCCACTGCACCCGGCCTAGAAGAGCTTCTTTTCCACGCAAAGGTAAGTGACTATAAGTGTGTGCGGGTGGGGACATATATGTGCAGGGCCCTGAGTCTGGGTATTTTGGAAGAGGAGGTGGACCCCGGAAAGGGGTGTTCATCAGGCAAGGGCAGGAGCAGGTCTGTGGTGTGGCTGAAGAGGAAGCTCTGATTAGCCAAGCCCCCCAGCCTCCCAGGCCTTACAGGTGGGCAGAGCCTGGAGGTTGGGCCCTCAGAGCATAGCCCATCCCTCTGTCATACAGATGGGGACACTGAAGCTTAAAGAGGAACAGCCATTTGCTCAAACTCACACAGCTGAGCCAGGCTAGGACACAGGTCTTTCTCCATCTCCCTGGCCAGAGTCCTTTTGCCTGGTGTTCAAGACCCTCCCCAAAAGTCCAAGGTGGGTGGACAAGCCCACAGACCCAGGTGTGAAGTGGGGAGGCCACACCAGGTCAGGCTGAGCCTTGTCCTCTCCTCTCTCTCTACCATCCTGAAAGTCCCTGGAAAAGACCCCCCCCCAACTCAGTAAGCACCTCCCCTACACCAGGTTTGAGCCAAATGTTTCACGCCATCACCGTGGCTCTAGCAGATGGGTGACGCTGTCCCCATTTTACAAGAGAGGAAGCTGAGGGTTTGAGAGTAGTGGACCTTCATTCATTCACTGCTGTCCTTGTGGACAGCTTACATGCTAGCTGGGGAAATAGTAATGAACAGAAAACTTTTTGCAAAAATGTAATGTGAGATAGTGATAGGTCCTCAGAGAAAAATTAAGTAGGGGAAAGACAGGGAGTATGTAATTTTTAAATGAAGGTGCCCAAGAATGGCCTCCCTGAAAGATGACATTGGATTTGCCCAAAGTCACACAGTTAGTAAGGAGTTGAGCTAGGATTTGAATCCAGGTCCATCTGACTCCAAATCTGTTTCTTTCCTGGTTGAGGGAGTGGGTTTCAGGAATAGTCCAGAAAAAGTGAACAAGGAAACTGGGGCAGGAGGGCGTGTCCCTAGGCTGGGGGAAAAGTGGGGGTCTCCAGGTTATACCCAGACCTTTGGAGGCGTGATGTAGGGAAGGTCTCCTTGCTCCCTCTCCTTGCTGCTGTTCCTGAGGAGACGCCACCGAGGTCCAGGAGAGGGGCCAGTTGCCCATCCCACACCGAGTGGGGCTTGGCCCTGTGCTCCCCCAGCCCAGCTTCCCACTCCAGGGCCCAAGCAGGGCCCTACTGCTTGCCATCCCATGTCTGGGAGGGCCTGGGTTGGGCCCCCATACTGACAGCTTCCTGTCTGTCTGCGGGTGGTAGTGGGGTGGATCTGAGGCATTTCTGGGAGCCTGCCTCTGGGGTCTCTGCCTTGGGTCCTGGGATAACCTGAGGAGTATCTGAATCTGTCCTTTGTGTCGGAGCCTGTGTGTGTGTTGGGGCTGGTTGGGTTTTCCCTCCCGCCAAGATTCTGCAGACACAGCTCAGTGCCTCCCTGTACCTCCTCCCCACTTGTGCTGCAGGAAGCCTCCCTGGCCGAGCCCTCCTGTGGCTGCAAAGACGGGACTCGTGCAGGACGCCTCACCACAGTTCCCCGAGTGAACACTTGCAGAGAAGTCCTGCCTTCCTCCACGGGGGATGGGGGGTGGAGGGGACATGCAGACAGGGCTGCGTCCCAGCTGCAGGCTCCTGAACGCAGATCTCTTTCTTTCTCCTCAGAACTGGGGGCTCCTGAGTACAAGGTCATGTCTCCGCAATGGGACTGGGAACTCCTGAGAGCTGGCTCTGTCTCCTCCCTTAGGCAGAGGCTCTGAGAGCAGGGTCACGTCCTTTGCCTCAGACTGCGGGCGCATGAGGGCAGGACTGTCCTCCCCCCTCAGACCAAAGCCTCCTATGTCTCTTCCAGCCTCAGACTCAGACACCTCTGGTGCTCAGCCCAGGGCTGCTCAACACACACGTGCGTGTGTGTGCGTGTGTGTGCCCGTGTGGGGACGGATAGCTGAGCCCCCCAGGCTCCCTGCCTCTGCTTTCCAACCCCCGTACCTGGTTGCCGGCTACAGGGGCGCTGGAGGGTGGGCTGGGCAGGCAGGGCTGGGGCCCAGAGTCCCAGCTTCCTGCTGGGGGGAGGGCCTGGGATGGCAGTGGGGGCCTCTGTCCTCCCCTCTCCCTTAGCCCTGTGTGGTGAGGGGGGGTAGCCCTGAGTGCTGAGCCCCTGCCGTGGCCATGTTGGCCTCTCCTTGCAATAAGTGAGGAGACAGCAGCTATTAATATAAGATGAGTTCACGGGCTCACGGCTTCCGCAGGCTGGAAAACAGGCTCCCTGGGCCGGGGGCTGTGGCAAGGCTCGGCTGTCAGATTCCCTCCTGGAGTCTGGAAACCGCCAGCCCCACATCCCCCAGCTCCTTCCGTGCAGAGACCTGCATGCATGCAGACACATACATGCAGACACATGCATGCAGGCACATGCAGGCACACATGTCCAGGCCCCTGGCTATTCAGAGAATACACACACACGCACACACATGCATACCCAGACACATCTGCACACTAATGCATACACAGTTGTGCACACAACTACATAATTGCACATGTGTACACAGACTATGTCAGCTTTATGTACACGTTTGCATGCTGGAGCACATACATGCCCTTGCACACATGTATGTATACACAGACACAGAGTTATCCCATATACACATGTATGCACACAGGTCTAGGCATGCTTGCATACCCAAAACCATTTGCACACCATTGCACACCCACATATATACAGAACTGCATGTGTACATACAGATGGTGTCCAAGTCACGTATACACATTGCATGCAGAACCACATTCAAGGACTTGAATGCATGTGCACACCCTTTCACACACAGTGTACACACCCACACATACTCCCCGCTGCTGTCAGTGCACAGCAATCATAAATTCATGGGCTGACCCTCGGTTCCAGCACCAATGGGCTGGCTCAGCCCTCCCTTCCCCCACTTCAGGACAGGCAGCTCATGCTCCTGCCAACCCCAATGCCTGCCTTCAGCTTCCTGCCCCCCGGGGGTCCCCAGATCCCTGATTAACCCCCTCGCTAATTGGCCACCAGCCCCTTGACTTTGCTGCAGGCCTTCTCAGGAGCTGGGAGCGAGAGGCTGCAAATTGGCCAAGCAGGATGGGTCTGGGGAATAGTGTGCACGTGGGGGCTGAGGGTGGTGGTGCTGCAAGCCCGGTCAGTGCCTGGCTGGAGCCAGGCAGGGCACCTCCTGTACCAGGGCTGGGTGCAACACTGAGGTCTTACTCTTTTGGGAGGGCACTCCTATATTCATGTGTACACAGTCACATGAAGCCATCCCTGCATGCACATTTACACACACTCACCAATAGTGTGTGTATACCTGTTCTACCCCACTCTGTACACCAATGCATGTGAACATTTGCACATACCTAAATATACTCATGAACATACCAAGGATGCATGCAAGCAAAATTTTACATGTACCTAAAGTCACCTGCCAAATATGCAGACACCATTTTTATATACACATCCAAACACACACAAATAAGCCTCAACTAAATACAAAAATGCAGTTACATGTATATGGCCTTGCAAACACACAAACTTACATGTTATACATGCTTATGAATGTCCTAAGTGTACATGTAGGCATGCCCCAACATGCATCACATGTGAGTGTACACACATGGAGTCCTGACGTGCATGCATGTGTGTATATTCCTGGATGAACAAGCAACCAAGTGGCCACACGCTGGGAAGAACTGTCTTTCCTCAGCCTACCTCTGGCTTTACATAAAAGGAAGCTTGAAGTTTGCTCAGTCTACTGGTGGAGTAGGGAGCAGTGGAACCCACCCTAGTTCCAAGTTGCCTTTTCCCAGCCTCCATGCTAAACGCCTAAGCCTGGGACCTCCTCTAGTTTCCCCCCTAAGCCTTCAGGCAGCCACAGAGACCCTGTCAGAGCTTCCAGACAAAAGGGCAGAGCCTCTGGCTTTTAGCTTTGCAGTTCCAGTCCTCTAGGCTACAGCCCAAGCCCACAGGTGCTCTGCTTTCTTGCAGGCAGACTGAGGTACTGAAAACTAGAGTCTCTATTTCTATGTCTGCTGCCAGCCTGCTGTGTGACTTTGGGCAAGTTGTGCCTCTCTGTGCCTTGTTTCCTCATCTGTAAAGTAGGAATAAAAGGTTTTGTGTTGGTAATCCTTCCAAGACTGTCCTGAGGAGTACATAGGTTCATGATTATGGTTCATGCTTTACTTAGGCACACACGTCTGGGAGCAGTGTCAGTGCCCAAGATGGTTGGACGCCAGAGTGGAGGGGCTGGACAGAGCATCACGGGCAACTGTTTGTTGAATGGGCGAGGAGGCTGAGGCCCAGCGAGGCAGCACCGAGGTGGGAGCTAGAAGACTCGATCTCTGTCTTCTCAGCCAGGAGTCTGCTCCTCTTTCATGGTGTATGCAGAGTGTGAGCTCACGTGTGCACTGTGGACATGTGTGCACAGTTCCACAGGACCCTTTGCCCCAAATATTACCTGCCTTCCTGTCACCAAGGGACAATTCTACCATGAAAGATTCCTTTGGATGTTAAAGGCTTTTTTTATGTCCTCAATCTTCAAGAGTGCCCCCTAGGCACCCACACCTCCTGAGGCTGAGGGGGGCACCTGAAACTGCTCCCAGCTTTGTGATCCAGGAGGGAACTAGCTGACAACCACCCCAGAGCAGAACTTCCAGGAAATGGTGCCAGGTTGCCCTGGCCACTGGGCAGCCAGGAGGGGGCAGTGAGGAACTGGCAGAGGCAGCGAGTAGGGTGGGTGGCTCCTTAGGACTTCGTGTGACGTTTGCCTGGGATTGTGTGGGTTCCTGCAACAGTATGCTGATTTGCGTCCCTGTGCAAACAACGGCACGGGTCTGTGCACAGTGTGTGCATGTGTCCCTGGGCCTGGGTTCTCATGTGTGCCCACTTACATGTGTCTCCTTGCATGTATACGTGTCTGAGTACACATAAATGTATGTAAATGGATGTCTGTGTGAAGCTCCCACCCACACCTAGGGAACCCACTTTGTTCCCGGGCAGCTGTGCAGGGTACTTCCTGCTCTAAGGGTCTAGGGTAGCTGGGCCCTCAGCTGTGTTCGCTTGATTTCAAAGCAAAGCAAAAATAACCATAACCTGTTATTGCACCTGTAAAACTGGACACCAGGGGGAGGGGGGAGATAAGAATTGAAACCTTTAACACGCTCCCTCCACTAAAGACTGTGATTCTAGATGGAAAGACTCTCTTTTTTTTTGACACAGTCTCGCTCTGTTGCCCGGGCTAGAGTGCCGTGGCATCAGCCTAGCTCACAGCAACCTCAAACTCCTGGGCTCAAGCGACCCTGCTGCCTCAGCCTCCCGAGTAGCTGGGACTACAGGCATGTGCCACCATGCTCGGCTAATTTTTATATATATATATATATATATTTAGTTGGCCAATTAATTTGTTTCTATTTATAGTAGAGACAGGGTCTTATTCTTGCTGGTTTTGAACTCCTGACCTTGAGCGATCCCCCTCCTCGGCCTCCCAGAGTGCTAGGATTACAGGCGTGAGCCACCGCGCCCAGCCTAGATGGAGAGATTCTTAAGCCTTTAAATTGCGCGGTGGACAGAGCATGGGCTCTGGCTTGCGCCCTGTGTTTGAGCCGTGGCTGTTTCTGGCCAGCTATGTGATCTTCGGCCACCCCCTTCACCTCTGTGAACCTGTTTTTCTCATATGTAAAATAGGGGACCCCTGCTTCTCAAGATTGGAATAAAATACATGCAGTCGTTGGCAGGTAGTGGGCGCTCGATAAATGCTCATTCCTCTCAGATCAGCCCAAAGAGGTGAAGCGACTCGCACAGGGTCGCAGCTCCGGAGTGGCGAGCCAGTATTCAAGCTCAGGCCTCTTGCTTCCCAGAACCACATTCCTTCCCTCCAATTCCGTAGCAAGGGCGGCTCCCGACACCACCATTTTGTCTTCTGCCAGGGCGGGTGTCTGGCTGCCTGTCAGTCAGGCCTCGGGAAGCCAAGTGCTGACTAAACACAGGCCCGAGCGGGCGGGTGGAGTGGAGGGCTCCGCAGGGGCGAGCCGCTCCGCAGCCCCCTCCCCTGCACCCCCACCTCCAGCGATGAGCTCAGAGCGGCTGGCTGGCGCAGCAGTTGCTGACAATTCAAAACTTCTGCCCCCTCTCCTGGGACGCCAGTGGGTGACTCTTTCTGAACAGCAGGCGTGACCCGCAGAGTCACCAACCCTGCTCCCGCCCCTCTCCCCGGGGCCACCCCACTGCGTCTGCTGGGCCCGGAACCGGGTGTCTGCTCATAAATTATCCCCAGGGACAGTTACCCGCAGCAGCTGTGCTCGGAACAACCGTTGCTTCCTGGGTAGGTCATTTTTTTGGGTCAAAATATAAACCCAGCCCCCTCGCCTTCCCCAGGCAGGAGAGGGGGCGTGCAGCAGCCTAAACCTTTTATCGGATTCCACTGTAAATCGTTCTATTTAAGGTAAGTTGCTTGGGTCTGAGAGGCAGACAAGATGCCGGCCAGATGTTGGGCGGCAGCATCAGCATTCAGCCCGTGCTCCTCTCCTGCCTGACACGAGTTGCCAGCAGCTCATCTCCCGCAGCACCAACACAGGCCCTTCCCCACGGTGACGGGGGCTGGGTCTGTAGGTCTCCCAGCTCGGGCCTCCTCCTAAGCCAAGATGGTCTGCAGCCTTCTCCGCCACCTGCACACGGGGCACCAACGACACCCAAAGCCTTCTGCCCTCGGGCCCACCCACACCGGAGCCCCCTCCCGAGAGCTCTGGTCACCACCTGTGGCTGTCAGCGTTGCCCCTTCCAATCTCTTCTCCCATTACATAAACAACACACACACCTGAGGTGACTGAGTGGCTACAGAGACTTTATCAAATTATTTAAAATGTTGGCATTTAAGTATTCATGTGTATACAGAAAACAGTTACATGGAAACATCACGTCACAGGGGTACGAACGTTATACACAAGAGCCTGGCAGGTGAGCAAATGAGGCCAGGCTTGGAGCCACAGGGCTTTAAAAAATTGGATGTCCTCTAAGAGTCTGAGAAAAGGGCAGAAGAGGAAAGGGTCAGTTTAGGGGTTTGGCTTAACCCCACCACTCAGATCTCCTCAGCTCCAACAGAAGAGCCCGTTCCCACTCTCAGGGGAAAGGGGCCTATTCTCAGACTGTATCCCCACTACATACACACCCACCCCCTAAAATCCTGATGTGGCAAACACACCCAAGAACCCACTGGAATATGTCCTTATAAATATATTTATATTACAGAAGACAAGGCACTTTGGGAACATTACGGCTTACTCTCCTACATGTATATCATTCTAGACAGAATGTAAAAATTGGTTAGTTTCTCAAGTGAATTAACTGAATAGAGTCAATACAATAACAAAAATTGTTCCCTAGCCCTCACTGAGGCACTATTAAAGTGAACGTGGCAGGAGGCACAGAATGAGGCACATCTCTGTGCAACACCTGGTCCCAGGTTGGCTGGAGCCCGGCAGAGCTCAAAGCCTGATGCCCCCCAGGAAGCCTGACATCTCTCATGAGCAAAGCCCCCTGGTCTTGGAGCGCTGCCTTTCTCCCCAGGCCCTGAGGTCAGGTGAGGGCTGCAGCGGGAGGCAGTCCTAGAGCAGAGCTGGGACACGGTGGGAATGCTTAAGCAGGGTCACCAAAGCCACAGAGACCTCAATCTGTCCAAGCTGGCGCTGCAGAGTCGGAGGATCGGCGCCACGGGAAGAGATTTCACATTAACCCTGACAATACCGCCTTGGCTCTGCGGTGACATTGGCCAGGGTCATTTCTGAGGGCACTCCAGCTTCCACTGGAGGAGCTAGAGCTTGGGCGGTTGCTCTGAGCCTCCGAGGGCTTGCTGTCCCCCCCACTCCTCCCCCACTTTTGGAATGTACCCATCTCACAACGAAGGCAAAGCCACAAGTCACTTCTGACACTGCCGATTGGAAGCTGGGCCCCTGGGCCACAGGAATGGGGGCAGGTCCCCTGGGCTAGGCAAACCAGGAAGGGAGGAGGCTCCTTGGTTTCAGCGCTTCTTAAGAGTCCTTACGGGCCATTGTTCCAATACTCTTACCAGCCTCAGCCCAGTTTAAATAATCACTAAACTTTGCATTCTACAATTACAGGATTCCAGAACACATGATTACCTGCAAGGGTCCTTTATCATCTTAAAGGGCTCTAGGTTTAAGGAAGCAATTTTTTTTTTGGTGCACATATGCATAAGTAGAGCCCAGAGGGCCTCTCGGCTGACTGGGTCCCCAGCCCCCCGAGCTGAGGAGGCTTCGCAAGGCCGGCTGCTACAAAGCGCCGAGCTTGGCTGCATAGATTTTAATGAGAGCGTCAGGCAGAGCTGTGCTGTTGCTCTCCGGGACTTGCAGATCATTACCAAACCAGCTGTAGGATGAGAACACAGCACATCGAAACCCTAGGAGGTCACTGAGCTAATGATCTAATCCTACCTTCCGCAGGCAGTGCCCCTCCCCACCTCCTCCTGCCCCCAGCCCTTTCCACGGTGGACTCTGCCCATTCCAGAAGCCAGGCCAATACCGCCCCCTTCAAGGTCAGAGCAGAATGATAGTGAGTGGCTCTGGCCCCCCTTTTTCCGGAAAGGAGGAGGATGGGGGTAATTTAGTCAAAGCCATTAGGCCCAAACCCTAGCCTGGCCAGGCCCCAGGACTCCTATTTGGGAGAACCACTGCCCTCCGCCTGCCTCTCCAGCCACTGCTGGGCTGCAGCCCAGGCACCTTCAACGGCCATTTTAGGGTTCTGATGAAAGCACCTACACTGCTACAGCTTCCAAAGTGTGGGGTGGGAGACAAGGCGGGGGGCCCACACAGCTTGGTGTCTCGGTATGGAGCTAGGTGCCAAGTCCTGTGCCAAAGACACCTAATCTTTGGAGAGAGGGGAGAGGGCATGCCTGGGAGCTGCCGCAGCAGGAAGGCATGCTGGGACCTACAGGCTCAGCCCCCGTGTCCTGAGATCCAGGGAAGAAGGCAGAGGGGAAGCAATCAGCAAGGGCACAGAGGCAGTACCCATGATTATACACATTCTCCTCAAGCCGGAGGGGTTTACGAGGGCTTTGGCAATTACTACAACCATTTGCTGTGCTGGGTAGAGACAGATCCTGTTTCTCTTTGTTTCAGGGCTCTGAAAGCCGGAGAAGCCAGAAGAAGCCGATTTCAGCCTAAGAGGCTACACAATAGTTAGGGCAGAAGAGAAGAAACCTCACTGTTGGCCAGAGCTGACCAGTTTTTTTCTGAATAATAGCACCTGTGTATTAGCTCTGGGAAAAAGGGGGGAGGGACAGAAGGAACATCAGCATGTGCAGTGCAGGGTGTGGGGGAAGCTGGAAACAGGACCCGGAGTCCCTCTGCCTTTCAGCCTGCTTCACGGCTGCCAGGCCCCCCCAGGCAGGTACCTGCACGGCTGCCAGCCTGAGGGACTGAAGTTTCCACAGTTGGCAGAACCTATGCTTAAATTGGGGAAATAAAAGGGGGAGGAGTTGCAGAGGAATTGAAAACAGCACCTGTCAAAGCTGCCTACCCCCTTCCTTCTCTCACTACTTATGGTCTCCCAGAAGGGCAGCTCCCAAGGCCATGTGGTTGGCTGGTGATAGGGAAGGGGCAACAAAGAATTCTGAGAGAGGGGAGGAGGGTCTGAGCAGCACTGACAGGGCTGGTACAGGCCCAAGCCCTCCTACCGGGGCCCCCACCTATGGAGAAGTCTGGAGTAGCACAGAGCCAAAAAAGCTCTCCCCAGACCCCAGCAGGTGCCCATTATTTGGTCCCAGAAAGCACAGGTGACTTGGAATCAGGAACTCTGGGCTCTAGCTGTCACTATCCAACTGTGTGACCTCGAGCAAGTCACGTCCCATCTCTAGGTCTCGGCATCCTTAAGAGGGTATGACCCAAGGAGTTCCACCATCCTCCTAGTCCTGCATTCCAAGTCTCTAAGCTTTGCTCCTGACAGCCAGCAGGGGCCCTGGGCCCTGTGTGTCAGGGGTAGTTTGGTCATGGATACTGGAGGTTAAAATGTCTGTGCTGCCTAAAGGCACCTAGGGGTGAGGGAGGGGCACTTCAGGGACACCTGAACGCCACACTCACCATGAGGGACTCTGAGAGGGAGGCAGCAAGCTCAGCCTTCAGAAAGGCATCATTTTGGGCAGAGGGGGTGAGACATTCTTTAGAGGCTTTTTGCCTCCTGGAATACAGGGCATCCCAGGCACAGGGATCACTTAGCACAAGGCAGCCCCACCTTGCTGATTAGGGCCTCTGGCCTGCTCTGCCTTCTGCTGTGTCCATGCAGGCCACTCTTGATGCTTTAGGAGGACAAGGAGATGGCTGGCATTATTTGAAGTGGCTGAGGGCAGGGATTTTGGAAGGATACCACAGCTGAATATGGCTCCTAGGTGAAGGCACCATCTCCAATTGAAACTCAGTCAAAGGGATCTGCTTTGGGGTTTTTCCTTCCTTTCAATACATAACAGTCACTGAAGGGAAGAGGGAACATCCCGGCTACTAAAGCTCTGGAGCTCCACAGGGCCTGACAATGGGAAGAGGAAATACATGTTGATTTGGAGGAAGCACTTGGATATATCTTTGGTTCCTTCAGGGAAGGCTTTGGCCCCTTGAAATTGTTTTTTTCCTCCCTTGTCTCCCCCATGGGACTGTTGGGGTAGGCATCAAAGAAGGCAGGTAGAAAGGAAAGAAAAAGAAGGTGGGCAGCAGCAGAAAGAGTTAATCCGACCAGTCGTCCTCATCGAACTCAGAGGAGTCATCTTCTGAGTCGCTGTACTCAACAGCAATGCGACGTGACAAGATGGTGGCCACATCATTGCCCACAACATCCCGCTTCTCCTGCTCCTGCTGTTCCTCAACTCTGCGCAGCTGAAAGCCTGGTGGCAGAGAGAAAGAAGGGTAAGGAAGGTGTGTCCTTAGCCTCAGAATCCACCCAGGACTGGGTAAGGGGGAGTGGCCACTGGTGGGGGGTATACTGCAAAGGACAGAGAAAAAGAAGGATCCTCTGGAAGCAAAGAGGAAAAAGGGTTGGCAGGAGAAGCAGTGAAGAGGGAGTTTTATGAAACCAGTGGCCCTGGTGCTACACGTGTGCCTGAAAGAAGTCTGCTGTCCTCCCCAGCTTACGCACTCTCAGGCTGGTGAGGACGGTACTTTGAGTGGGGAGCGGCCACCACACCCCATCTAGCAGGTCCTCAGTCTGCCTAATTCTGTCGATTCTAATGGGGCTCAGGTGCCCTTGATTTTCTCCTCTAGACTAGAAGTTCCTTGAGGATTACAACAACAAACCACTATAACCCTTTGGGCCCAGACCTGGTCTGACAGAAAGAGAATACATGTTCCAGGAGGATAAGATGTTGAGGGGGAGGGGGAGAGAAAGGAAGGGGAGAAAGAGGGCAGAGGGAGGGAGGATGTGAATGGCAGAGCACTGGAGGAGGTCAGGGGGTGGCTGAGTCCAGCTGAACAAGGACCTGCTGGGACAGTGATTCTTGCTATTTTGAGGCACAAACCCTTTTGAGAACCTGATAAAAAAATAGGAATCCTTCCCCAAGAAAAAAATGCATGCAAACACACCTAAAGCATACATTTCCAAGGAGTTCGAAGGTTCAGGTTAAGAATCCTTTACTTTAAATCAAGGTGGAAAGAAGTCTAAATCTCCATATCTTTAGGGTGAAGCATTTTTTCAGGCTGCACTGAGGCCTGAGGTCCCACTCTCTCCCCACCCAATGAAAGCTGTCCCCTGGGAAGGGCACAGAGTCCCTCTCAGCCACCCCCCTAATCAGTTAGACCAACTTCAGAAAGACAAGGCTCCACGGTCCCAGACCCACCACTGGGACTTACCTTGACGGATGGCTGAAAGCAGGTCACTGCGGGCATCGCTCACAGCAGGCAACGAGGACTTAGGCTTGGTGGCATCAGAAAGTGGTGGTGGTACGGCGGGCTGGCCATCCACACCACTGAAAGGGGGAGGAGGAGGCCCTGGGGGAGGGGGAGGAGGGGGAGGGGGAGGGGCTCCTCCTGCTGGTTGGGACAAGGGAGGTGGTGGCAGAGTTGGATAGTCAGCTGCTGGTGGGGGGGGAGGAGGGGGAGGAGCAGCAAAATCAGGGTGAGGTGGAAAAGATGGGGGTGAAGGTGGTGGAGGGGTCCCTGGAGACCCAAATCCTACAGGTGGTGGTGGAGGCGGAACACCCATCATGGGAGGCGGAGGTGGTGGGGCAGGTGGTGGAGCGAACCCAGGTTTGGGGCCTGGCGGAGAGCCCAGAGGAGGTGCTGGTGGGGGGTGGCTTGGGCTGAGCACACTGGATCTCTTGGGTCCAGCCAAGCCAGATCCTCTTTGGTTGTCTGCCGGGTAGCTAAAAGACCAAAGACAGAAGACCCACCATCACTCTCACGATGCAAACACTCACCTACAATTAGGCTTATCTGTAAGCCTAGGTTCATCTTGGTTGACTATACCATTTTACTTGGGCTCAAACACAAAGAAAGACCTGGGTATAATCAGAACGGACCAACAATGAAACAGGCAGCCCTTCAAGGTTATGAGTTTCCCACCAGCAGACAGTATAATCAGAAATCGAGGAAAACTACCTGGAAAGAAGAGGACTTGGGATTCCTCTACCATGTAAGAGCTGGCTGAGATATCCCTTAGGTCCCCCTCCAAACTTTCAGCTATCCAGGGGAAGGCACCCTCTTGAACCCTCCTCCAAGAGGATGGGCCATGGACAGTTGTCAGTTTAATCCTGGAGCCCGGCCTAAGAATGCAGGCAAGAAAGAATTGGAATAAAAATTCAAACTCCGCCCACCCACGGTGCTGTGTTTCACAGGCTATTAACATTCACCACGTCTGGTGAGGGCAGGAAACCCAAGCCAACCTGACCAGACCTGAGTAGGATACAGATTTAGGTGAATGCATCTTCAGTGCTCACGTGGGAAAAACTTGAGAGAGAACGGGTGTCAATCTGAGAGTCTGCAGGGATGGGAAGTGAGTGTGCCACCAGACTCCTGCCCCAGGTTTGAAAGAGGATTAAGGCTACACCTCTCCTAGGAGATTTGCTTGGCTGCAGCTGCAAGGTCTCCGGCCATGTGTGAGGCTGAAGGTTTTCTTTTCTGCCTTTGTATCTGTCCTGCACTAATGGCCACTCCTCAGGAAGGCATCCATCTTGGAATTTTCCACAGACCTTCAAGCCTTTTAGCTGCATCTGACAGGGCAACAAGGAAGTGACCGGGGAGGCGGAAAGAGATTTGGGATTAGTGGTTTCAAGGGCCAAGAAGAATGAGGGGCGAAGGGAAGGACAACATTGCTTTAGGTCTCCATCTGAGGCGTCCTCAACATATTTAGTCTCTAATTAAACAGTGTCCAAGGAGAAAGTTCACCTATCAAAACTCTCATTTGTCAGGCATCAGAAAGGACAAAAGTAACTGTGAGAAAAGAGTGCAATCGGAACAGTCCCCGGACCTCTTTTCAGCCATCACTGGCTAACTCGTCCTCGGTACACATGTGCTAGGGATACTGACAGATACCAAAAAGGACAGATGTGAAGTTTCATCCCCCTTTCCCTTTGTTTCATTCTGGAGATTCTATACAGCAGTGAAATGAACCAGCAGCAACAAGAGAGGAAGGTGACTATCTGCTAGGTTCCTAGATAACCGGGCAAGGTATCTGCTAATTATATCATGGACAGCAGATTACACCACTTCATTTCATGCTGAGTTAAAGCTAAATAAAAAAACAAGAGAGGCCGGGCGTGATGGCTCACACCTGTAATCCTAGCACTCTCGGAGGCCAGAGGCGGGTGGATTGCTCAAGGTCAGGAGTTCGAAACCAGCAAGAGTGAGACCCCCGTCTCTACTAAAAATAGAAAGAAATTAATTGGCCAACTAAATAGATATAGAAAAAATTAGCTGGGCATGGTGGCGCATGCCTGTAGTCCCAGCTACTAGGGAGGCTGAGACAGAAGGATCGCTTGAGCCCAGGAGTTTGAGGTTGCTGTGAGCTAGGCTGACGCCACGGCACTCTAGCCCAGGCAACAGAGTGAGACTCTGTCTCAAAAAAAAAAAAAACCCGAGAGAAGTTGGTAACTTCTATCTGTTCAGGTTTAGGCAGAACAGCAAGTATTTGAGAATACAAGTCTGGAGTCCAAATGACCAATCATGGCTCTGCCTCTTACTGGCTGCGTGACCATGGGTAAGTTCATTGACCCCTCTGTATGTCACAGTTCACTCATCTCTAGCACAGAGATAATAACAGTACCTATCTCAAGAGGACTCCTCTGGGGATTAAGTAACACAGAGTGTTTAGCATAATGCCTTGCAAATACTTGGTACATATTAATTATTTCCATTATGTAGACAGACTTGCCTGAAGTTATTTTTGTGGTCCTGACCAAGATTTGGAATTCTTATGTTGTTCTTGAGTGTATAACCACCAAGAGTGGATGGAAGAGGTACCACCATTTACCTGAATTCTGCTGGTGGGGGAGGCAAGTTGTCCTCAGAGAAGGCAGGAGAAGGCGAAGAAGCGGAGTCTGACTGTGGTGGTGGTGGATAGCTGCCTGCATCCATGTTTTCCACAGAGCCGATGCTGCCATTCTGGTACACCAAGGTGGGTGGATACCTGACAACGAACCCAATGCCAAAAGCTGTCATTTCGAGAGCCTGAGTGGTAATCTCTTTTCTCCTTAAAACCTACTATAAAGAATATAAAAACTATTAGGGAGAAATAAAATACATAAATTCCCCAAATACTTTCTGTTATATTGAAATTTTATTTTAGGATTAAATATTCTATTGTCAAATATATAGATATTTCTCCCGAATTGTTTATAGTAATGAGATTCAACCTAGATTATTAAAACCATGCCGTTTCTTTCCCGGTGTTGGTCTTGTCAAACCCAGCAGTTAAATTCTCTCCCAAATATTAGGTGCAGCTATATATCTGAATCCCAAAGTCTGTCCTGTGGCAAAGGGTGAACCCAAGGCCCACAGGCTAGCAAGCTGCAAACACGTGACTGGCACACAGCCTGATTTTGAGGTCGGCAAGCCTCTGGAGTGCTCAAAGGCCAAGGAGGCATTTGATTGCAAAATCAAGCCAAGGATGAATGCGGGTTGCTGTGTGGTAGTAAACGTGGCCTCTCTGCCAGGTCTCTTATCAAACAAAATGAGCTGCGATTAAAGTAGGGTGCTAGGGGTTGCCTCACGGAAACCTGCCCCTCAGAGCACGGGGCCTTGGATGAATTTGTTCTGGGTGAACAATAACAAAACTTCAAACAAGAACAAATACACCAAGCAACAAGCACAAGTACACCAAGCATCAGCTAGCAAAATGTGGCCTGTTCTGCTCCACCTCCTCCTTCTTTCCATCATTGTTGGGTTCTGAAGAACTCATCTAAAACATACCCCAGGGAGAACAGAGTTGGAGGGAACTAACTGAATCAAAAGATGCTCTGCTATGGAAAATCCCCAAGGCCTGGAGCCCTGCAGGCTTGGCACATGTCTTTACAGGCTCACCAACAAGCATGTCCAGATAGACTAGCCATGCAGCCTAGCAAACCTCTTGGACAACAGGAAAATGGGAGGCAAATCCTCATCTTCACTATCCCCACTCCACAAAAAAGGACACACATGATAGTTGGCATTCTGAAGAGGCAAGCTTCTGGCCTCAGAGTCACTGAACCTATGACAAGTGCCTGTCTGAACAGGATGGGACGACGGAACAAAATGGTCCCCCTTATTGAGAGGTGAAGGTGAGGAAAGTACCCTCAGGGCTGATTTCCCAGTAGAGACAAAGGTTCATTTTTACTTTCACCATCTTCATCACTCTTTAAAACAAATCTCTTAATCCACGAAGAAGAAGTGTCAGAAGTGTCAAGATTTTTAAAAGTCAAGATTTTCATGGTAGAGTTATTCCTAAAAGCAAGAACAACTCAACTCTTTCCTTTTATCATTCCTAGCCACCCGGCACAGGCTGGCATGGTTCTCTGACAGGCAGGATGCAATGTATTTAGAGGAAAAACCAGGGCGACATTCACGCCAAGCAGTCATGGTGACTTGGCTTTGAATGTCACACAGGTCAGACACTAGGATAAGCATCAAACCAAGCTTTAAAACCATTTTTTCCCCTTTAAACCTCCAGTGTGAGTTGGTATTGGGAAATGGGGTCAGACTGACATCTCTTATTTCTCTACAGAGATATACAGCCTCAATACTGGCCAAGCAACCTTTCCCACACTATCTCTGAGGTCTGCATTCAGTCCCTTGGCCAGCCTCTCTCCCAAGACTCACAAAGGCTGGCTGAAAAGTTGCTTTGGTGATGTGCACCACTTCCCTGCCTGGCCCTCCCCACTCCTGTGGAATGCCCAGCTCTTATGCACAACCTTCTAATCAATGCTCTGGAGGCAAAGGGCTCCCAAGACCACTTTTCTTCCCTTTCCAGTCTTTCCTCTGAGGCCTTTAAACACACTAGTGTCTGGCAGAGTGAGGGCACCAGGAGCCATGGCTGGCATGGGCCAGCCACCGGCTTTCTTTTCCAGATGACTCCAGTCACCTCATTTCAATTACTGAGTCTCCTGATTTATTTAGCAAATTTTTTTTTTTTTTTTTTTTGAGACAGAGTCTCACTCTGTTACCCAGGCTAGAGTGCCATGGCGTCAGCCTAGCTCACAGCAACCTCCAACTCCTGGGCTCAAGCGATCCTTCTGCCTCAGCCTCCTGAGGAGCTGGGACTACAGAAATGTGCCACCATGCCCGGCTAATTTTTTACATATATTTTTAGTTGGCCAATTAATTTCCTTCTATTTATAGTAGAGACGGGGTCTCGCTCTTGCTCAGGCTGGTTTCGAACTC
>CAUYRT010020518.1:0-11027 GCA_963574885.1 Lepilemur ruficaudatus
AAAAATATATAGAAAAAATTAGCCGGGCATGGTGGTGCATGCCTGTAGTCCCAGCTACTCGGGAGGCTGAGGCAGGAGGATCACTTGAGCCCAGGAGTTTGAGGTTGCTGTGAGCTAGGCTGATGCTGCAGCACTCTAGCCTGGGCAACAGGTGAGACTCTGTCTCAAAAAAAAAAAACAAAAAGAGGCCCCCAAATTACATATTACAGCTACTTTTCTTATACTAATTGAGATGATCTGTGGATATTGCTCCAACACAACAATCATTCCTAGGTAACTTTAGAATATTTTTATGTTTTTTTGCTTTAACTTGACAATGCATATATAGCAATGAAACTACACACACACACACACACACACACACACACACACACTCACTCACACACTTCACTGGGCTGAACTGGAAAGCTATTTGGTATGTCATCCCATTCTTTTTCAACTCCTCTAATCTCCCAGTCCCTTTATTCTTCATACTTGAGGGTAAAACAGCATCATCTCTAAAATTAAGTTAATAAAACAAAGTTGTTGTTGTTTTTTTTTTTAACGCCTTAACTTTTCTGACTCACTATTCCTGGGGTGAAAGGAATACAATGAATGCTTTGATTTTGTGAGCTTTCTTGGTGGGCTGAGGGGCATGCACAGTGAAGTTAAAGTAAACAGCAGGTGTGTGTGTGTGTATAACATACATATTATACGTAAATGTATATATAAAAATATACATACACGTAATCCCAAAGGGTACACTGCTTTTAATGGCCCAAATTACTTTAATGCCATGGCAAAATAGTTCCTCAAGTTATGAGAAGCTTATGGTAGATTCCTATTTTGATTAATAACTTGAAGAAATCACTTGTAATATAATAGTGCGTTAACCAGATACTGCATTCATTCCAATCCCGTAAAAGTCTCTCAGAGAAACACAATAAGAAATAATTACATTCTGGGAATGCAGCTACATGAATAGCTACAAAAGAGTTGAGGTCCTCACAGTAGAAACTTTCTCACACTTGAAACCAAAGGAACCTTTCTTTTCTTCCCTTGGATCTTCCTCCCCTTACCCAGTCCTCCATTGCATTGTGTTGGGAACACTGTCCTGAGTTGCAGTGGCAGGTAGGGTATAATTAGGTATTTTTCTGGGGGTCCCCAGGAGGAGGAGGGCCAGTGTACCCCTAACCCTCATGTCACCAGCAGCCCCCTGCACAGCTCCAGATCACTGCCATCTGCCTTCCTGGTTGTCATAGTATGGGGATTTTATTCTGTGAGATGATGGAGGCAGGCATAATGTTCTTGACTACCTGAGAGCCTCTGCTATTGTTCCTCTTAAGAAAAAAAAATTGTTTATTTCTTACCTCATTAGTTACAGTGAGTGTTGAAATCCCCTAAATATATTTATCATTTTTCATACTTTAGGCAAACTAGTGAATATTTATGAAGTGATTGTGAGCATTCTGAGGTCTTCTCATATTCTTTAACTTATAGCAAAGACTTTATTTAGATTTTAGGAAAAAAACTCTATATTTCACATTCTCTGGACAGCAGATTAGTGCACATTTTTAAGGTATATATTACCTTAATTAGCCTAACTGTGACCTGTTTAATGAATATGTTTCCTTTCAACTACAAAAGTAACACAGGTCCATTGTAGAACATTTGGAAAATATAGGAAAATCTCAAAAAAGACAATAAAAATCACTTTGAACACGTTATGAAAATAGAAAATAGGAACAATGTGTTCGTCAATAATATATGTTGTGCAGGGCACACTGTATACCACATGGAGACTGTTTTATGTTAACCAGCACTACTCACATAATTTGAGTATGTTGCCAGGCCTTGCGTAAGTAGAAAATATCTTCTTTACCAGCTTGGCATGGTGCCACCATTCCATTTTCTCCGGAAGAGTCTTATTAAAATCCACCTGCTACTTAGAGAGGACCCAGAGAGACACCTGATCTCTTTTTGTTAGTATACTAATGAGTTTTATTTAAAAAAAAAATCAATCCTTGGTTTTTTAGAGCTTCAGTTATAACTCTTAAGGTAAGCATGGAAAAAGTACATTACAAATTGTATTGATATTGTATTGATATGGCTAAAACCCACATCATATGTTTTAATTTACTTTTAATATACTTACTACTTAATATAGTTCTTCTGATCTAACCTCTTTCCCCTTATTATACAGGATAAGAAACTGAGTTTAAGGTACTTGTTAAAGACTATAAAATGGTTAGGGGCAGAGCCAGTACTAGCACCCGAAGATTCCTGACTCTCGATGCAATGCCTTCTCCTCCATGACACAAAAATATTAGCTGCATGGTGCTATACTGTAGAGTCACATGAACTTACTCTAGGCAGCCTGCATTATATTTTAATTTATTAAGTAAATTTTTATAACACTTTTGAAATATCCATGATTCTTAGGTGTTCACACTAGTGAATTCTAGTTTCTACCTGAGCCTCTATGCATTTAGTATATGAGGTTATATAATTATTTTATTAGTTTTCCAGGGCTTCTTTAACAAGTACCACGCCACAGACAGGGTGGCTTAAACAACAGAAATGTATTGTCTCATGGTTCTGGAAGCTAGAGGCCCAAAGGTGTTGGCAGGGTTGGTTCCTTCCGAGGCTGTGAGGGAAGGATCTGTCCCTGGCCTCATTCTTTGATTTGTACATTGCCATCTTTCCCTTGTGTATCTTCACATTATCTTCCTTCTATGCATATCTTTGTGGCCAAATTTCCCCTTTTTATAAGGACCACACTTATATTGGGTCAGGGTATACCTTAATGACCTCTTTTTAACTTGATTACCTTTGTGAAGACCCTGTCTTCAAATAAGGTCACATTCTGAGGTACCTGGAGTTAGGACTTTAATATATGAATTTTGAGGCAAGGGATACAATTCAACCCGTAGCAATTATCATCTTAAAAAGGCATGTATACCTGATGTTAAGCCTATGAGATTCAGGAAAATTATGTCTCTAAGGAAACAGAAGGAAACAGAGATGATGAAGCCAAAGATCAGTGGTGATAATGCCTGAAAGGTTGTGGGCAGGGTAAGGGGCAGGCAGAGGCAGGCCCAGGGCAGTTGCTGGTTGATACTCAAACATGGAAGACTTTGTCCCCACTCTAATCCACCATTTTGCTTAGTACTCAGACTTAGAAGAAAAGTTGCAAATAGTAAAGAATCACTGTACAGCCTTTACCCAGATTAACTATTTACTACATTTACTTTATCATTCTCAGTGTATATACATAATTAATTTTTTCTAAACCATTGAGAGTAAATTGCAGGCATATGTCCCTTTATTCTTAAATACTTCAGTGTATTTCCCCTAAGCAAGACATGACATAATCACAATGACCAAAATCAGAAAGTCAACATTGTTACTGTTATTATCTATTTTACAGATCTTATTAAAATCCTACCCATTGTCCCACAATGTCCTTTATAGCAAAAGGAGGAGAAAAAAAAACCCCTTCTGCTCCAGGGTCTAGTGCGTTTAGTTGTCATACTCTTTAATCTCTTTAAATCTGTAAAGCTTAACTTTTCATCTTTCAATGTTTTTGAAGATTATAGGCCAGTAATTTTATAGGATCTTGCAGAGTTTGCAGGTTATGCAGTTTTGCCAGGAATACCAGTGAGGCTGTGTTGTAGCATATCAGGAGACGTGTGTCAATATGTCTCATTATTGCTGATGTTGACTGTGACCATTTGTTTAAGGTAGTGTCTACCAGGTTTCTTCACTACAAAGTTACTCTTTTCCCCCCTTTGTGTGTGTGTGTGTGTGTGTGTGTGAGAGAGAGAGAGAGAGAGAGAGAGGCTCTCACTCTGTCACCCAGTGGCATCATCATAGCTCACTGCAACCTCAAACTCCTGGGCTCCAGCAATCTTCCTGCCTCAGCCTTTCAAGTAACTGAGACTACAGGCACGTGCCATCATGCCTGGCTAATTTTTAAATTTTTTGTAGAGACAGAGTCTTGCTGTGTTGCCCAGGCTGATCTTGAACTCCTGGCCTCAAGTGATCCCCCCAAAGTGCTGGGATTACAGACATGAGCCACCACATCCAGCCTTCCTTTGTAATTATTAATAAGTGTCTTGTGGGAGATGCTTTGACACTATATAGATATCTTGTGTCTCATTAAACTTTAATCCACTAGTTTTAGCACCACCTGACAATTCTTGCCTGAAATACTTAGTATTCTTATGGTGAGTTTCTGATTTCATCATTCTTCCTACGTTTATTAGTCATTCTACTGCAGGAAAGAGCTTTCCCTCTCCCCTGTTTATTTATTTATGTATTTATTGATTTATTCATGATACTATGAATTCATGGATTCTTATTTTATTCTATGAGTTATAATTTATTATTAATGCTATTTATTTTGATGTTTGAATTGTACCAGCTTTGACCAGTGGGAGACCTTTCAAGCTTCCATGTCCTTTTTACATGCCTCCATCATTGTTAGATCCTTTTTTTCATTTTCTGGCATAAAAAGATATTCTAGGTTAACCTTACACTTACCCTGTCCCAATCCTGGAATCAACCATTTCTCTGAGGAGCTCTGGTTTCTTTAATGGAGTATGGTATTTAAAAACCAGGAGCCTGGGAAACAGTGTGCTCACTGCTACTAGGTATCCTTGCTTCTAGTCCCTCTCAGGCTAGAAGAGTAAGAACTAGGGAATATATGTATGTGTGTATATATGGTTATGTATATACAGGTATGTATAAGCATATACACATTGTGGTACACAGAAAAATGGTTCACTATGTCCTAACCCTGGAACCTGTGAATATATTACCTTACATTCAAAAGGAACTTTGTAGATGAGGTTAAGTACTTTGAAGTTGGAAAATTATCCTAGCTTATTTGGTGGGCCTGGTTGTAGTCATAGCATCCTTATAGGAGGAAGGGAAGAAGTCAGAGAGGAGAGAAGATGCTAACTTTGAAGACAGAGGAGAGGGCCACAAGCTAAGGAACGTAGGTGATCTCTAGAAGCTGGAAAAGATGAGGAAACAGATTTTCCTTTGAGGTCCCCAGAAGGTACTGCCAAACACCTTGATTTTAGACTTGTGACCTCCAGAACTGAGATAATAAATTTGTGTTGTTTTAAACCACTGCTTGTGGTAATGTGTTACAGCAGCAATAGGGAACTAATACAGAAGTAGGAAATATATGTATATGTGTGTATTTATACATGTTTGCATATATAGGTATACACACATGTGCACATTGGTATCTATTATTTATGTAGTAAAAACTATGAGTTTATACTGATTCCTAAAATTCCATTTTAACACCGTAGGGATTATTCCAACTTCCCCCTGTGAGAGGAAAAAAAAACAAAGACTTTTTGTTTTCTATTCTCTTACTCCACAACAACAATCAACACAGAAGACTTCTGTGACCAATATGTGTGTGTTTTCCCCCACAGGCTAAGCAGTAGACACCAGCTAGGTATCCTCTAATTCAATTCATTTCTGACACTATTTACTTGGAGATAGCCTCGGATCCCACATGTTGGGAGTGCTGTCCCAAGACTGTCCCCTCCTCCAGATGCCAGTCTCAATTCTGGGCCTTTGGAACTTCTAACAAATCGGCTCCAAATTGGGGTTCCCATAACCCCCCTTTGGATTTGATTAATTTGCTAGAGCAGCTCACAAAACTCAGGGAAACATTTACTTACCATTTACTGGTTTATTACAAAGGATGTTTTAAAGGATTGGGCGGGCGAGGTCTGGAAGGGCCCTGAGCACAGGAGCTTTTGTCCCTGTGCAGTTGGGGTATGCCACCTTCCTGGTGTGTGCTCTTGTTCACCTGCCTGGAAGCTCTCTGAACCCTGTCCTTTTGGGCTTTTTATGGGCATTCCATTCGATAGGCATGACTGAATATGGACAACTGTGTCAAAATGTGAGTGGACGTAAAGGATATGATTCGATGCTAATAGACTGGGAAATGCAGCAAGTCCTGTCTGTTCAGATTCTTCTTGGTCTCTCTATGCAGCCTTCCTTCCTCTAGGGAATGGGACAGGACCCTCTCTGGAATGACGGTCTTGTGACCCACAGGCAGATTAGAGTTCTGCCTTGGCAGGTGAAAGGAGGGCAGGAGAATTTTAGAGAGAAAGAGAAAAAGAGAGAGAGAGAGATTCTGTTTATTGTAACAAGGGCTATGGGTCTCACAGTACTGCACATCTTACAAGACATGTGCCTTTGTTCTGGATTGTTTTTTTGAAGCCTGTAAGGTGAACTGCTTTAAAAGAGAGATAATGTCTCTTTCTGAAGAAAAGGGCAAGCATACTTACTGGCCATTATAAAAAATTAGGGCTATTGAAGTTCAGGGTTCTTGCTTATAATATAACCCACTGCTAAGAATTAATCTTCTCATTGCCTGTGGGAATTGGGGTTGAGGGAAATGTTACTGTGGTTACTACTGTAAGTATTAATAAAAAAGTCCTTTGTCTTTGAGCCAAGAGTCTGGTGTCTTCCACCAATGTCTATGAAACTGTGTCAGGATTACTTAGCTAGTAAGTGGGATAAAATCTCAAACCTTCACTTCTTGACATGTGCATTCCAATCCTTCCTGCTTCATCTGTACTCAGCCCCTGATGCAGCCGTCAGTATCATGCAGACTTCAAACACATTTGCATGGGTACAACCTGACAACTTGTTGCCAGACCTGTGCTGCTATACGTCTTACTTCCTGCATTAGGGCTTCTCCAAAATCCTCTTACTCCAGGAACCTGCTCAGCATGTGTTGTATGCATGTACAGCTGGGAAATGTTTGAAAGTTAATGCCCGTGGAACCGTTGTTGACCCATGCTGAAGAATGGCATTTTCATGTACTAAACTAGCAAAGACTGGGGCTGGGGGAAGAGAAGGATTGAGGGAAAAGCAGGAATTTTATTTGGTAGTTAACTAATTGTTGTGCTGGTTACTGTTTGGAAGATCTAAAGATGAATAGAATATGGTCACCTCCCTCATGGAACAGTAGGGGAAATAGGACATATTCACAAATATTAGTAATTGTATAGGATATTTCATATGTGCCATCCAAATCCTAATGGAGGGCCAAGAAGACTGTGGATATATGTCTCAAGTTTGGGGAATATCTAGACCCCTCCTGGAAAATAGGTTGTGGGCATTTGTATGCTTTGATTTCAATAAAGTGGGAGCAAGGTGATCTGCTTTGAGTAAGTTCAAGCCTTGAAATGAGTGGAAAATATTTGAAACAGTTGCTGTGAGAAGTTTGATAGAGAATTGATAAGTGAGGAATGAAAGGACTACAAAGAGGCAAGTTTCCAACTGAAATTAGATAGAAGACAGTCATGGGTCTAACAGCATAATTTTTTTTTTTTGAGACAGAGTCTCACTCTGTTGCCTGGGCTAGAGTGCAGTGGCATCAGCTTAGCTCACAGCAACCTCAAACTCCTGGGCTCAGGCGATCCTTCTGCCTCAGCCTCCCGAGTAGCTGGGACTACAGGCATGTGCCACCATGCCCGGCTAATATTTTCTATATATTTTTAGTTGTCCAATTAATTTCTGTCTATTTTTAGTAGAGACAGGGTCTCGCTCTTGCTCAGGCTGGTTTTGAACTCCTGACCTTGAGCAATCCACCCGCCTTGGCCTCCCAAAGTGCTAGGATCACAGGCGTGAGCCACAGCGCCTGGCCCTAACAATGATTTTTAAAGAGGTATGTTAAAGCAAATCCGTTGGGTGAAGTGACAGTTGGATTAGGTTGTAACAGTAATATTAATGCAGATGACTCTAGTGTCTGCTTACATTTATCAAGAGGTGAGTATTGAGGCAGAATTATGTACTTGCTTAGCAAATAAGAAAATGTGAATTTTTTATTTAGGGTATTGATAAGGTGACCAGTAGCCATTGTTTTTCTCATGTACATCAAGTACTTACCTAGTATAAATAGTAGAACTTTATGTCTTTGAAGTTCTCAGCGTGTTTCTCCCCATCCCTCTGCCTCCTCTATTTTTAATGTTGCATTTAATTTACTTGCATTTAAGTGTAAAGAGCAAGGTTCCTCAAAATCAAGTAAGTAATAGCCCTTTTTTGGGTGGCAAAATATATATAACATAAAGTTACCATTTTAACCATTTTTAAGCATGCAATTGACTGGCATTAAGTACATTCACAGTATTGCATAATTACTACCATCCATATCCAGAACCTTTTCATCATCCCAAACCAAAACTCTCTACTCATGAAATGCTAACTCCCCATCATCCCCTTCCTCTACCCCCTAGTAACCTCTTTTCTATTTTCTGTCTTTATGAAATTGCCTATTATCATATAAGTAGAATCATACAATATTTATCCCTTTGTGTCCGGCTTATTTAACTTAGCATAATATACTCAAGGTTTATGTAAGTTGTAGCATATGTCAAAATTTCATTCCTTTTAAGATTGAATAATATTCCATTGTATGTATACATTTTGTTTTCTATTGAACTGTTGGTGGACATGGGTCACTCCTGGGCTCAAGCTGTTCTCCCACCTCAGCCTTCAGAACAGCTGGGACTACCAGTGCATGGGCCACCATACTTGGCTATATTTTGTAGAGACGCTGGTCTCAAACTCCTGGCCTCAAGCAGTCCTCTTGCTGTGGCCTCCCCAAATGCTAGAATTACAGGCATGAGCCACTATGCCCTGCCCATAAGGTAATTGTATATTTAACTTTTTGGGGAGCCATTATGCTCTTTCCCACACTTGGCTGTATCATTTTATGATCCCCAGAAATGTCCATGGGTTCCAATTTGTCTACATCTTTGCCAACACTTTGTTGCTCTCTTTTTTTGTATGGGGGGGAGCATAAGAGCCGTTCTAGTTGGTGTGAAGTGGTATCTGATTGCTAGGCATATTTTAAAGGAGAAAAGATGGTTTCTTAATGTGACTTAAATTATTCAAATGTTACACATGTAAAGAGAAAACAAAACATATACCTCTCGTGCTTTATAGATCTTACACAGTAATATAATCAAACCAAATTTCAATATAAATGCAAATTAAAACCTACTAAAATCAATGTTTTTGACAGTTTAAACAAAATTGTGGTAGCCTTCCTTTATAAATAACTGTCTTACAAGAATATCTAATTTCATTACAGATTAATAACTGTAGAAATTTTATCTTAAAAACTGGTAAAGGAATTCAGAGTAAATAGTTGACTAGGGAAATTTGCTGACATTAGGACATGCCAGTCTACCTACAGCCAAAATTAATTTTATTAACAACATTAATACATTGAATTTATAAATTTTCACATAGATTATCATTTGGTTGCTAATGTAATTCCAGAAGCAAATGCCTAGTAAAATCTTATGAACCAGAATATGCATATGTTAATTTTTAATAAATTGTCTAAGTTAGAACCCAAAGTTCTTTTAGCCACTGCTGATAATGTCTGTGGTCCCAAATTAAGAAAATGCTAACCTCTCTTGATGACTTCTTCAACAGTATGTTTCACTGCAGTGTAAAAATGGTCAAGTATAAAAGTATATTTAGGAATATGTATGGGAGAGTAAATCACTATGAATGTAGTAGCTTCCATAAAAATAATGTTGTTAATTTGTGTAATTATTTTCGCAGTTTTCAAGGCATACTTAGATGCCATATGTTGAATCCTCAGAGTAATTCTTAGCTATTCAAAAAGATGGTGTTTCCATTTCACAGGCAAGGAAACTAAGACTCATGGCAGTTAGTTTAGAAATAGTGCAAAAGAACAAATGAGCATGGCATGTGAGTCCCTGTCTGTGGTGGGTTGTCCTGGAAAGTTTGTTTTAAGACAGAGTCTTGCTTTGCTTAGCCCAGGCTAGAGTACAGTGGCATCATCCTAGCTTACTGCAACCTCAAATTCCTGGGCTCAGGTGATCCTCGTGCCTTAGCCTCCCGACTAGCTGGGACTACAGATGTGCACCACCATACCCAGTTTATTTTAAAAATTTTTTGTAGAGATGAGGTCTTGCTGTGCTGCCCAGGCTGTTCTTGAACTTCAGGCTTCTTCAAGCAATCCTCCCACCTTGGACTACCAAAGTGCTAGGATTATAAGCATGAGCCCACCATGCCTAGCCTGTTGTGGAAAGTGTTGAGTAAGAAGGTGGATCCTAATGGCTTTAGAATTTGGATTGATGTAATAGTGTATTTTCCTAATTTTTGCTGGTTATAAGAAACCCCTCCCCTGAAGATTGATTGGCTGCAGCTGAGGTAGTGTCCTAGAATCCTTGTTTAACAAATGCCCCCGAAGATTATTACACTTAAGCAAAATTGGTTAAATCTGCATTCACTATTTTTGAGCAGGAGACTTGGTGTCTTGGGTCTCACTCTGTTGCCTGGGCTAGAGTGCCATGGCATCAGCCTAGCTCACAGCAACCTCCTGGGCTCAAGCGATCCTTCTGCCTCAGCCTCCTAAGTAGCTGGGACTACAGGCACACACCATCATGCCTGGCTAATTTTTTCTGTTTTTAATAGAGATGGGGTCTCGCTCTTGCTCAGGCTGCTCTTGAACTCCTGAGCTCAAGCAATCCTCCCGCCTCGGCCTCCCAGAGTGCTAGGATTACAGGCGTGAGCCACCGAACCGGACATGAACCCATGGATTAATCAAGTCACTATACTGCATCTAGAGGCAGATCCAAAGACCAGAGGAGCAGTTTTATACAGAAACATGTCTGTCATGGGTGGAATCATGTCCCCCCAAAAAGATATACTGAAGTAGATAATCCAATATGACTCATGTCCTTATAAGAACACATCCCTGTGAAGGCACAGAGACAGACAGAGAGCACTATGGGAAGACTGAGCACTATGAACTGATGCATCTGCAAGCCAGAGAATGCCAGAGATTGCCATCAAACCACCGGAAGCTAGAAAGAAGCAAGGGAGCACGGCCCTGCTGACACCTTGATTTTGGAGTTCCCTCTAGTACCAGGAGACAATAAACTTCTGTTGTTTTAAGCCACCCAGTTTGCAGTACTTTATTATAGCAGCCCTGGGAAACTGACACAGTGCCCTTCTTTCTT
>CAUYRT010020520.1:0-22297 GCA_963574885.1 Lepilemur ruficaudatus
AGACCCCATCTCTACTAATAATAGAAACAAATTAATTGGCCAACTAAGTATATATAGAAAAAATTAGCCGGGCATGGTGGCACATGCCTGTAGTCCCAGCTAGTTGGGAGGCTGAGGCAGAAGGATTGCTCGAGCCCAGGAGTTTGAGGTTGCTGTGAGCTAGGCTGACGCCACGGCACTCTAGTCCGGGCAACAAAGTGAGACTCTGTCTCAAAAAAAAAAAAAAAAAAAAGTACTGAGGACCTCAGCAGGCTTTTGCTTCCAATGGATTATATCTATCAATATTTATTCTATTAGAAATTAAAACTGGGAAATTTTTTAAATATTTATTAATTCCTCTTAAAATAACACAAGTAAATATATAGAAATAAATATGTAAAAAATTTAACTAACAACAAATAACATTTTTAGTTTTTAAAAAACCCTATATTTCCCACAACAGAAATTAGTGAGAAGAGTGGTATTGTTTTACATTAAAAACAATCTCTTTGGCCGGGCGCGGTGGCTCACACCTGTAATCCCAGCACCCTGTGAGGCCGAGGCGGGAGGATCGCTTGAGCTCAGGAGTTCAAGACCAGCCTGAGCATCTCTACTAAAAATAGAAAAAATTAGCCGGGCATGGTGGTGCACGCCTGTAATTCCAGCAACTTGGGAGGCTGAGGCAGGAGGATTGCTGAGCCCAGGAGTTTGAAGTTGTGAGCTAGGCTGACGCCACAGCGCCCTAGCCCCGGCGACACAGTGAGACTCTGGCTTAACAGAAGACAGCAGGATTCTCTCGTCTTATATTCAGTTTGTTGCCACATCACAAGTCAGGTAGCCTTTGGAAAGCCCTGCAGCACACTCCTGAGAGAATGAGAGTGGAAAAGGCAAATAACATCTTAGTGTCGTTATGAAAGTAATTTTGACCTTGCAGAGCGCCTGAAGGGTCTCCATGAACCTCAGGGGCCCCAACCTAAAAACCGCAACCCACACTACGTAGCGAGGGACAGCTCCATGGACATATCACGAGCACGGTCCCACAGGGCCCTGGGCTCTAAAGAGCCCCATGTTTGGGGTTTAATGTTCTGCAGTTGCCAACTTGAAATTCTTAATAATTTTGTCTTTGATTTTGTGTTTTGTGAGTGACATCCAAGGGCACAGTGAGGCACGCACCGCGGCTTGCACCGCAGCTCACGCACTGTCTCCCTTCCAGCTCTCTCCCCGCCTCCAAGTGACCAACTCAAGCCACTGGCTCCCCATCCCCTGGTGCCTGGGCCTCATTTGGCCTCTCCCTGCTCCCTGCTCCTGCCCAGCAACCACTGTCACCCTCCATCCCTGGTGGGAAGGATTGGAACTGGGCACCTGCACCCCTATCATGACCCCTGGACTGGCGATACCATGGGACCTTCAGCAGACAAATCAAAGGCGAACCTCTCAGCCCCCTGAAGCCTAGGGCCGAGCATGTCCTGGCCTGATGGTTGCAATACCCTGGGGGTTCACCTGTCCACTGTGGCTTGGGCAGCCAGCCTATGGGAAGAGAAGATCCATGCCTCAACTTCCCCACCCTAAAGCCAGGTGGTCAAATGGCTGGTAGGGGGGGAACCGGCTGCCATTGTGCTCCGGGCACACCACCAGGGGCCTGTGAGACATGTACTCGGCCTGCCAGCATCCCTGTGCCCAAGGGAACCAACATTAGCAGATAAAAACCCCATGACAGATGGAGAGAAAGTGGGGTAGCATCTGGGTATACAGGGGAGGGGCCCGTGTGACCTCAAGATTTTGTGGGGATAGAAGGCTCCCTTGGCCTCGTGCTGGCCCTCTGGTATGTGTGGGCTGGTGATTGTTGAGGGGCACCTGTCCCTGTCCCTGGTGTTCTGGTGTCCACAGCTAACCTCTGCACTTGGTCTAACCAGTTCTGTTTCTCTTGGTCAGAGCCTGAGGGCTGCCCTCCAGCTGGCTCAACCTCACCGTGGCTTTCACTGACTCATGAGCTCTTCTAAATCACTGCCACATTGTCCATCGGGCCCCTGACCAGGAGGACAAGCAATGGGGTCACCTCACCCTCACCCAGCAGGTCCATGGCTCTCAAGTCTGCATTCCTGGGAGTGGACACCAGGTCTTCTCCCTGGACACCCTAATTTTAAACCAACCTTGATAAGGAAGCTACATATTCACTCTTTCCTGCTCTGGAAAGGTAAGTCTTCTTTCTTAGGGAAGGCGGCAAGGGAACATTAAGATGGAAATAAAACAAACACATCAGTTTATTGTGGGCAAAAATATTGTCACCATTACTCAAGCAAGCACAAAGTAATTTAAGGACAGGAACAGTAAAAAGCAGTAAGAGCCTAAGGAAAATCTCTTGACTAAATCATTCAGAAGAAATGCAATTTTTAGAGAACAAATCTCCAACATTGTTTTGAAGCTCTATTGCAGTCTATATAGACTCTACATACACAGAAAGATGCACGAATCCGAAGTGTGTAGTTTAGTGAATTTTCAAAAGTGGGTAGCTTTTGAAAGCACACAGAAACGTTGAACATCATACAGCACCTCTGTGGCAACACTCAGACCCAGAAACAGAACGTTAACCGCACCCAGAAGCCCGTTTCTTGTCATTTCTGTTTCTTGATCCTAACAGCATAGATGAGCTTCTTGTTTTTGAACTTTATCTATGTGGAATTGTACAATATACACGCTTTGGGATCTGGCTTGTTTTATTTGATATTATGTTTGTAAGATTCATCCGTGCTGCTCACGTACCAGTTCACTCTCATGGCTGCGTAGTAGCCCATGGTGTGAACGCACCACATTTTCTATTTTTTTTCTACTGAAAATGAACACTTCAGTAGTTTCTAGTTTTTGTTTATTACAAAGAGTACTCCTATGAACATTCTTGGGCATGTCTTTTGGTAAACACTCATGCATATTTCTGTTGGGACTGTCCCTAGGGGTGGACTCTGTAGGTCACAGACCATATGTTGTATGTTCCTCCATAGGTGAAAATGCTAAAATATTTTCCAAAATGGTTGCACCAATTTATACTCCCACCAGGAGCGTATGAGTGTTAATGATCGTTCTGTATCCTTGCCTACACTTGTTGTTTTCAGCCGCTTAATTTTTAGCCATTATGGTTCTGGTGTAGTGGTATTTCATTGTGGTTTTAATTTGCATTTCCCTGATGACACAGTATGTCGAACGTCTCTTTGTGCACTTACTGGGCATTTGAATAACCTCCTTAATGACGTGCTTGTTCAAGTCTCTTGTCCATTTTCTGTTCGGTTGGCTTCCTTCCTTTTATTGATCTACACATTCTGGTTGTCAGTCCTTTGCTAGACATATGTATTGCAAATATATTTTCCCAACCTATGGCTTGCCTTTTCCTTCTCTTAATTAGCGTCTTTTGATAAACACTGTCATTTAAATACCAACTTTTATGGTTAAAGCTTTTTATTTCCTTTTTAAGAAATTTTCACCTATTGCAACATGTTCTGCTTTGTTTTCTTCTGTAAGATTTGTTTATGCCTTTCATATTTAGATTTAGTATGGTTTTCTTATATCATGTGAGGTTCACCATTGCTAAAAGAGATAAAAAGCAACATATACCCAAGAGCACTAGGATAAGATTTTAAACAATTCATTATAAAAAAAATCCATAATAAACCACTTCAAGTCATCATAAGAAGAAGTGGAAATCAAAACTGGCGTGGTAGAAAGTCAATCAGCAAAACAGAGTTGACTCGAGAAACATTCAGAACATGAAAGAACTCTACAAAGAAAAATGTACAATAAACCAAGTACGATAGAAAAATTGCTAAACTTCTGTTGTGAGCAACATGGTTTATGTGTGAAGAAATAGGTTTAGAGAAAGTTAATAAGGTCAGAACCAGTAAACGATCAAGCCAGAAGCCAAACCTGGGCTTCTCCACAAGCATCACGCGGGAGGAAAGACAGACAGAGCTGTCTGACACTGGGGTGCAGCATCAAGACTCCAAACCTCAGGAACCTCAGGGAATTCAACAATGCTCAACAGCCAATAACTGAAAATGCAATAGATTTGAGGGGAAAAATTCATCTATAAACGGAGTCTTTATCAAAAGTAAGTTAGAGAATCCTTCTATTTTGTATAAGTTTGAAATTTTCCACAATACAGAGTGAAAACATTTAAGTCAGAGGTTGATACCATGGTGTTTTCAAATTGCAGACACTCTGCAGAGTTTCCCAGCAGAGAGAGCGTATTACTTTTAAGGATCCAAATCAGAATTGCCTTTACTTCTGAGGACGTAGTCAGGCCCAGATACAACAGAGCACCATCTGCAAGGCTTGGTGGTAGGGGAGGGTAAGAGGGAGGTTTATCGCAAAGAGCTGAGTCCTCAACAAAGCTGTCATCCGTAGAACAAAGTGACACCAAGACATTTCAGGTCTGTAAAGTCTTAGAAAACTTACGAGTCAAATGCCTTTACTCCCTAATTTGCTCAAAGACATTTATTATTTATTTTAAAGCACTTAGATATAGCTCATTATATGCAAGGCACTACTGTAAGTGCTTTATGATATTATCTTAACAACTCTATAAACTGAATGTCACAATCTCCATTTTACGGATAAGGAAACCAAGGCATAAGGAGCTAAAGCAACTTGCCCAAGGTCACACGACCAGTAGGAAGTGGAGTCAGGATTCAAACGTAGGCAACGTGGCTCCACAGCGTGTGACCTTTTTCTTTGTGCTATTCTGCCTGTCCAGATTGTCAGGTGAAACCGGGGCGAATTAAATATGGAATTTTTGAATGATAAAATTATAAAATATAAGTGATGAGGTAATGTCACAAGGAAGAGGCAGAGGAAGAAGAAGAGAAGGGACAACCAAAAATAATACCCTCAATACTTAAGTAAATATGCTTGTTAGTGTTATTGTGGCATCTGGATAAGCTGTCCTCAGAGTGTCCTGACTTAGATTTCCATTTAATTAACAAATCAATCTCCCATGTACACTCCTCTTTCTTTAACAAGCCCCTGGACACACTTTAGTTAAATAATCTGACATTTATTTCGGTTCTACTGGTCCTAGAGAATGCATATTCTCACAGGGTCAGAAGAAAGGAGGAGAAAATTTGGCATAAGATGATAGGTTCAGGGAGTCCATGAGAATTTTGTAGGACCTAGAGTTTGTAAGGAAAATTGTGTGACGGCAATGAAGACAAACCGGGCCTAGGGCCCTGCTGCCAACCAGCGCGACAGATGCTTGGGCTAAGAAACTGGGCTGTCGGGAAGCTACGAACTTCAGCTTCCTCCAACCATCCCCAGAAAACTGGATCAGAAGGAATGTTGCTGCCCGAAGGAACCTAGGAATAGGAATCTCTGCCTCCTCAATCCAAAACGATAAAGGGCACAGAGAGACAGTACCTCCTGTTCCCACCCACTGCTTGAATACATTAGGGAAACGGTGCCAAGTGTCTGCTGGCAATGGGTAGACATGTCCCCATCCCTCAGATGGGTTGCAGACAAAAATTATGTATCAGCGGTTAAACAAATTATTCTAACATGGAGATGAAGCGTGTCTGAGAAAGAGCTAGGGTACTGAGAGAACTTGGGTGGACGTAGTGAACTAAAAGGTCCTTCTTTTCCTTCTTCTCGAAGAAAGGTATGACATCTCGTCATGGGAGTCCTGCGTGGAGAAGAGAACCTCTCAGAGGAGGACAAAGAAGAGGCAGCAGACCCCTGAGCAGCTGTGGAGACTGCACGGCAGTGGAGCCTGCAGTGACTGCAGCCGGGACGGGCAGCTGGGACAAGAGCCCCAGACGGAGGGAGCGGTCAAGGCAGGAGGCGGCGGGGAGGTGCTCAGCGAAGCATGGCAGGACAGCAGAGGCAGAGCCGAGCAGCTTGGCCCGGTCTGAGCATGGCAGGCAGAGGGTGGGAAATCTGGGGTGCAGGAGGTCAGTGCAGTGGGGGGAGGGGGTGGAAAGATGGGGGGAGATCAAGCTGCTTCACACGGGAGTGGCCCTCTTCCTGCTTGCTTGTTTGTTTATTTGTTTGTTTAATTCCTGGGGCCATGCTCCTGGGAAAGGCCTCTTGGAAACTCTGGAGCCCGGAGAGGGAGGACAGGTTGGTTTTCAGGGCTTAGGTCAACCACATCTTTCTGCAAAGTGTTAATTCTCAGCTGGAAAAAGGTGACATGTGGGGAGGAAATGACCCTATAGGCTCAGAGATCTTAGAAGTAAGACTCCACTGTGCGTTAGTGCTATAATAAAGCTTGGTGAAGGCTGGGGCTGGTCCAAGATTTGTAAGAAGGGCAATCGTGGGCCTTTTTGACTTTGACCCTGCCCTTCTCCCCAGGAGCTCAAACTCGGCTCCAGGCGCGGTTACGGCCTCCTGAGCAGAGGGTATTATTTCACATGCTTATCTGTCTCTGCTGGACACGTGAGCCGCCTTCTGCCTTTAGTTTCTTGACCTTAGCTTCTATTTATACCTACAATGCTCATCCTTTCAAACAGAGGGTGATCCAATAGCAGCTATATTCTCAAGCACTCTCTGAAATATAAAAATCCTAACGGCGTAATAATTGCCTTGTATGCTTTTTAAATGTCTTCTCTTTCTTTGGCATTAACTTATTTTTCAAAATAGATCTCTTCCTCCTTCTTTCTCCTGACTGCCTTTTCTAGAATTATACTTAATGTTTTTTGCCAACAGGCCTTTTTCTTATAAGTCCTCACATGTGTTCTAATTATAGACCAGCACACATGGTGACATATATTACTTTCCTAGGCTGGATTCCAGAAAGCAATGACAAGCAAAGAAAGAAGAGCTCCATAAGTAAGCTGAATTTAGTCTAGGGTATGGCAAATTGCCTTTGCTGCTGCATTTTTAAAAACCCACCAGATAGCAAAAGAAGTTTTATTTCTAGATGAGCAGGCCCTGACGGGCTTCCCCCTTCCCTACTGAATTATAAGCTTCCTTGGGTGAGTAACATGTTCCAGTCATCTTTGAATCTCACCTCTAGGGCTTTGCAATTAGTGTTGAACTGAATTAAATCACATTTAGTCAAATCAAAAGTGATACTTAACAGCATTTCAGATGAAGTCAAGGAAATAAACTGCAGTTTAGGCATAGACATGCCAAGCGTCCCTGCTGTAGCTTACCAGATAGCTGTAGCTTACCAAAATTTTTATGTAGTCAAATCTCACAATATTTTTATTTAAAAAAATAACTCGTTCCCTCAAATAAGAAAAATAAAGTGGGGGAAATCGCTCACAATCCCATTACCCTGCAATATATCAAATTAATAGCAGTGGTCCTACTTTGTCTTTGTAGACACACATATATATATTAGCCATTTAAAACAAACTGGTACACTCTAGGTCCCAAAAGCAAGACGGTGTGCTATGCGTCTTGCCCTGTGGCCTGCTTTTTTCACACATCATCCTGGGTTGAAAACGTGTTTTCATTTCAATACAACTATTTCAAAAGCTATTTGTTGCTCCATCATATGATTGATTGTACCATAATTTAATCACTTATCTAAGTTGTTTCTTTTTAAAAAATTATTATAACAATTTGATATTCTTCTTGTGTGTGCATGTGTGCGTGCTTGTGTTAAGAGACAGCATCTCACTCTGTTGCCCAGTTTAGAGTAAAGTGGCCTGATCACAGCTTACTGTAACCTCGAACCCCTGGGCTCAGGTGGTCCTCCCACCTCAGCCTATTGAGTAGCTGGGACTACAGGCTGGTACCACCACACCTGGCTAATTTTTTATTTTTTGTAGAGATGGAGTCTTACTGTGTTGCCCAGGCTGGCCTCCAACTCCTGGCCTTAAGTGATCTTCCTGCCTCGGCCTCCCAAAGTGCTGGATTACAGGCGTGAGCCACCACATCTGGCCTTTGTTGTTGTTTTTAATTCTACACCCAGCTCTTTCTTCTTTAGGATAAATTACCACCAGTAGAATTGTTAGAATAAAAGATACGCAAGTTTTAAGGTTTTAAACTACTGACACATTTCTGAATCACTCTGCAGAAAGGTTATACTTCTGTGCATCCCGTTTGTGTCCTTTGTCCATTAAAAAAGGGAGAGGATATTTGTCTTATCAATTTGTAAAGCCCTTTTATATATTAAGGACACCATGCCTTCGTCATAAATCATGCAAACATTCTTCCCAGTTTGTCTTTATACTTTTAATTTTATTTCACTTTATTTTTAGATAGAGAGTTTAGCAGTTTTACACAGTCGAATATGCCAGTATTTTTATTTTGTGGATTGAGTCATTGATGTATGTTTAGAAAGGAATTCTCTACCTCAAAAACAGATACTTTTCCCTTGCATTTTATTATAGTTTGTTAATGGTTTCTTGTTGGTCTTGTTCTTGTTGTTCTTACTGTTCTTTTTCTTCATCGTCTTTCAAAATATATAGCTTATTCTTTCAGGTACAACTTTTGATGTAAGGAGTGGAATACAATCTAGCTCTAATGAATTCAATAATTTTATATCAGTACCTTTACTAAAAAATCCCTCATTTTCCCCACTAATATGAAATATTATCTACCTCCTATATCTCTATATCAATCTATCTAACCTATAATTGGGTCTGTTTCTGGACTTCCTGGCCTGCTGTATTTAGCTGCCTATTCCTGTATCCTGTATACAGGATATATTACTGTATATATCCTGTAATATATAATAAGCAACAACTGTTGAGCATTTACTGTGTTGCCAGGCTGTTCTAAAGCTTTCTATGTATTATATTATCAGTTCTCTCCTGATGGATATTCCAATATTTTGTCACAAATAAAGCTGCAGTTATATCCACCTTGTTAGTCATTTCACAAATGAATGAATATATTTGAATAGGGCAAATATCCCAGAGGGAAACCCGTTGTGTCAAAGGATATATGGAGATGTCTTTTTGATACCTGGGCCAAGATGTCTATATTTGAGGTGATAATTGCCAGTTCTATTTCTTTATATTAAATTACTTGGATAAATTTTACTTATTTGTGGTTAATTATGCTTTTAATTGGTGCTAAGTTTGACTTGCTGTTACTTTGAAATTTTCATATTTTATTCATATATGAGATTGGCTGATAGCTTGCTTTCTGTGAGCTGTCTTGGTCAGGTTTTTTTGGTTGTTTTTTTGTTTTGTTTTCCTAATTTAACCTTTAATAAATTTTGGTCAGGTTTTGAACTCCTGGGCTCAAGTAATTCCACTTTGGCCTCCCAAAGTGCTGAGATTACAGGTGTGAGCCACCGTGCCCGGCCAGGTTCCCAAGACTAGTACATTTCTTTAATATTTTCAAAGGTACCAATAGAGTTCTTCACATTTTTATTTTTAATATCCATAATTATGTTTATATATACTTTCTCATATCTATTTCTGTGTTTTTTCATTTTTTCCTTCATTAAACTGGGTAATACAGTATTCTACAGAGTACGGTCTACGGAGAGCCTGCATCAGAATACGTGGGCTGCATTTACAATTACAAGTTCACAGCCCTACCTAAACCTACTCAATCAGAATCTCCAGGAGTGAGGCCAAATAATCTGTATCCTTAATTACACTCTGGATAAGTCCTATGTATTCTCACATTTTGGGGGAAAATGCACTTCTTGTTTACTTCTGATTTAAAAGAAAAAAATTTCTTTTTTGATGTCAAAGAATCTGCTTGGATTTGTTTTCCAGTTCTACAGAATTTCTTTTCTTAGAAAACTTAGAAACTAATTAAATATTTAGCTGTAAATATGTTACATATCTAAATATTTACACATCTACATATCCAGAAACTAAGAAAACAGAAAAAAAAGTTTTTTGCTTCAAACAGAAAAGCAAAATCATTATCATTCTGCTTTATATTTAATTCCTTTCTCTGGCTTTCCTTTGGTTTGTGTTGCTTTTTTTTCTAACTCCTGGATGAGTTTGTTTGACATTTGCTGACGACATATTATGTGACAGGTACTATACCAAGTGCTGAAATGTTTACTGTATTTATTTTTTATTACTTCCAGTTTGGTAAAGAAAGTGGTTCTTTGGCTAAGCTTTAGCCTTAAACTCAGCTTTGGCTGCATTAGATACATTTTGATATGGGGTATCCTCATATCTTTGGCTATTAAATCATGATTTTACTGTTCTCTACCGGACAATGTGGCCTATACTATTTTTGCTCTGGTAACTTGACGTTTTCCTTGAGATTTAAAAGATAGTCAATTTTTGGTATATAACACATTTTTTTAAAAATCCATGAGTCCACACTGATACTCAAAAACAGGAGGAAGGAGGAAAAGGAAGAGAAGGGAAGGCTCTTCTTTACAGAATAACAAAGAGGCTCAGAGTATCACTCCTATGGATTATTTATTATAATAATTACACCTTTACAATGGAGAAATGTGGCAGTCACAGCCTTGTCATCAAGCTTAGCGTCACCAACTGTGGGACATCACTTGCCTTTTGAACCGAAGCAGCAAGAAGTACACAACATCACCTGCATCGTACTCTTGCCAATAATGTTTAACCCGGAATGTCGCCGTGGACCACGTGGAAGCAATCGGGCAAATCCAGACTGTGGAGCTCTCCACTCCACAACCCCCTGGACTCTTCAACGAAGTCAACTCAACCAACAGTACTGAACACCGACTGGATCCTGGATTGGGAAAAAATCCTCTATGAAAGATATTTTTGAGACAATGGGGAATTTAAATATGGACGTTCAATATTGGACATACTAGATGATATCATGACATTAATTTTGCTAGGTGTGATAATGGTACCATTTGCATCACAACGTCCTTGTGTTTAGGAGGTGCCAGCCGAAGTGTTAGGCAAGGCGCTGCTCATCCGCCGTTTCAGTCCCTACGTCTTCAAGGCCCCCAAAGCAGGCGCCATTCTAAGCGTCTAGCAGCTGGAGGTCCCCTTTGTGGGGGCTTCACAGGGGAGGGAGGAAGCCTGGCTTGCGGTTTACTCATGAAGATCACTTGGCACTTGTAATCTGTAAGGCCTTGCCTTCAAAGAATACGTGTTTCCAACCACACTCGCCTGGCTGAGAACTGTTTCCTGCGTTTTTCACCTTCCGTCTTCAACGGCTGATTTAACTCAGGAGCTGCTTCACCGCAGGGCGCAGGGCAGGCCTCTGTCCCCCAGCCGCGGCGACCCTCGCTGTAACGACCGCCTGGGGAGGAGTCACACAGGTGACAGTGCTTTTTCCGTGGGTTCTTTGCTTCAGGGTAAGGACTGAAAAGTGCTGGAAGAGACGGGGTAAGCACGAGGGGTTTCAAATACAGGGACGGAGGGGGCGGGAGGGCATGTCTCCCAGGCACCCGACCAGAGCGGCAGTCAGAGAGCGAAGGGACCTGCCGACCCGGGCAGAGGTGGCCGGGGAGCCGCGCCTCCCGGCTCTGCCCCGGGGACTTCCACCGGAGCGGCGCCCGTCCGGAGCGGTGGCCTGACCGCGCCCGAGGGACAGGGCTGCGAGGAGTCCTGTCGTGCCCTCCTCGCGCACGCTCCTTTGGCCGTTCCTTCCGGCCCCTTCCACCTCCGGGAGAGAAACTCCGCGGGAGACGCGTGGGGGCCCGGGGCTGGAGACGAGGGGTCTGAGGGAAGGGGGAGGCAGGAGTTCGAGCCGCTCGCAGATCGGGGCCCGGCGCACCCGGCCTGCAGACGCTGCGTCGCCGCCAGCACCGGGCTCGCACGCGCCCCCGCGCTCCGCCTCGCCGCCCCGCCCCTGCACCCGGCCGGGCGGGAGCGCGCGCCGGCGGGGCGGGGCCGGCGGAGGCGCGCGGCCGCCGGAAGCGCCTTTCCCGGAAGGCTGGGAGGCGGCGCCGGCCTGCGGGGGCGGCTGCGGTGATGGCGGCGGCGGCGGCGCGCCCGGCGCTCTCTCCCTAGCCCGGGGAGCCGCGCAGCCGGAGGATGGCCTCGCTCGGGCCGGCCGCGGCGGGGGAGCAGGCCCCGGGCCCCGAGGCGGAGCCGGGCCCCGCGGGGCCGCCGCTGCCTCCGTCGCCGTCGGCTCTGGGGCCCCCGCCCCCGCTGCAGCGGGAGCCGCTGTACAACTGGCAGGCGACCAAGGCGTCGCTGAAGGAGCGCTTCGCCTTCCTCTTCAACTCGGAGCTGCTGAGCGACGTGCGCTTCGTGCTGGGCAAGGGCCGCGGCGCCGCCGCCGCCGCCGGGGGCCCGCAGCGCATCCCCGCGCACCGCTTCGTGCTGGCGGCCGGCAGCGCCGTCTTCGACGCCATGTTCAACGGCGGCATGGCCACCACGTCGGCCGAGATCGAGCTGCCGGACGTGGAGCCCGCAGCCTTCCTGGCGCTGCTGAGGTGAGCGGCGGGCGCGCGGCGGGCGGCAGCGCCGGGGCCGGCTGCGCCGCGACCTTGGGACGGGCGCTCGCGCCTCGCCCGGGCCTCAGGTTCCTCCCGCGCCGGCGATGCTGCGGGAGGTCGGAGTCGAGCTGTGTGGGCGTCCGCGTCCCGTCCCGCTGGCGTGCGTTTCCCGCTGGAAGGCGCTTCCGTCCCACGGCGGGCTGTCGCCGCCCAGGCTCCGGGCTCAGAGCAGCGGCAGGAACGGAGGGCGAACCAGGTCGTGCTGTTCGCCCGTTCGCACGTTTTTATGCTTTTATTCGGGGCAGGAGAGTAGTTGAAAAGTCTTGCAGGACTGGTGTTTTGGGGTTTTTTTGTTAACTTTTGTTCCGTTAACGAATTACTTGTCGCGACCTAGGAAAGGGAATACCAAAACAAGTAAGTGCGGCTTTACCTGCCTTGTATTTCTGCAGATAAGGTCACATTTGCTTACAAATGAATTGCGCCATCGGATTCATGCAGAGTCTGCCTTTGGTTATTTGAAGATAGCAGATGACATCAGACAAATGTTATTTGATGGAAAGGATTAATAATTTGGCATTATTAGCTTTTACTCACAACAGTCCTATTAGGGAGGTGTAGGTATTATTTACCCCATTTTGCAAGAGGGATCGAAGCCCAGAAAAGTCAAGTAACTTGCCCAAGGTGGCAGAGCCAACTCACGCTGAAGACCATGTGTGCTGCATCGTACTAAGATGGTTTTAGCTGTCTGAGTACAATGTGGTGTTATTAAAGTAGCAGAGTCTTGGGTAGCAAAACTAGCCAGGTCAGTGGAGCAGAATAGACAGCCCAGGGAGGCTCACAGCTCAATCACAGAAATAAATAGGAAACTGAATATAAAGTTCGCACGACTGGAAACACTAAGGTCCCGCCAATAAATGTACAAAGGACAGGTTAGATAATTTAGAGGAAACGTTACAACTAATTAATGAAGAATGTTTAACCTCAGTAGTTAAGGAAGTGCGAATTGAAACAGCCAGCTGTTTTTCCCTTCCATTAACCCCACCAGAAATTTTTAAGATAACCTCTAAGGGGCACTTTCTGACAAAGGTGGTAGTAAAAACCCTTTTGGAAAAACAGTTTGGTGCTACAGATTTTTCTTCCCACACGTGAGAAGCATTCAAGTCTGAAAAGTTCTGTACGAAAATATTTACGGCAGCATTGTTTGTAGCAGTGCGGAAGTAGTCAACTGCAGGGAATGGTTGGGTAAACAACGATAGGTCCGCTTGATGGAATATAACGTGGTCTCTAAATATGATAACTCACAAAGACTAGGTAATGACATGGAAAATATTTATAGTAAATAGAATTTGAGACCACCATGATAACGACTATGAAAAGAAAGAATAAATACGGTATACCAAGAGACAAGGATAGGAGGACACATACCAAAATGCTAATAATAAGCACAGGCACATTGGGGTGGTAAAGTGAAAGTATCTTTTCTTCTTGTTTCCCACATTTTCTGTAATTTACTTAAGTTACATTTGTTACAGGGTGAAAAACAACTCAAAAGCTGGGATCTAGGTCATTTTGGTTTGAAGTTGACCGGGAGGATTGGGTACAGAGCTCATTTGGAATTTTTAGACTAGAGGTATTTTTCAAAGTGATCTGGGCGCCATCTGCGTTGTAACCTCCTGGGTGCTCGTTGAATCCGTAGCTCCTTTCCACTCTCTGTACTGTATCATAACACCAATTTGGAGGTGAGACCTTGACAGCATTTTTAATACTCTCCTTCAGTGATATTTATACCAGCCAAATTTGAGAGCCACTGATCTAAAAATATTGTTGGGCAGCCTTTTCCTTTGAAAAAATATTTAGATTGCTAAGATAAGATTATAGAGGAAAAAATGCATATTTCATATTTTCATTGAAGTTGCTAATCAGTCAATCCTTTCCCAACAACAGAAGTTAATTTTAGAATACTTAAAATGTGCAGTGCAACTTGACTTCTCATTTTTAAGTTTTCAGTGTATTTTATTTTCATGGTGTGTTTATCCTTCAGGTTCTGGTCATTGTTCTATTTTGAAATTGATATCTGGACTGGTTTCTAAACTTAGGTACTGGCTGGCTGTGAAACACACATGCTGTATTTACCTACTATTGTGTGACACAAAGATGTCTGATAGCACTTGCTGAGTTGGAAAAGCAGGTTAGCTTCTTCGTGCTTTTATTGTGTTTACAACTTGAGTAGTTAACGTTACATAAATGCCTATGAACTCAAGTTTGAAGCCCTTAAAGAAACTGCTTACTTTGACCCGCCTGACCTTTAAATGACGTATTTCAGTTGTTCATTTGACAAATACTTAGTCCTTACTATGTGCCTCCCTTGTGTCAGTCACTGTTTTAGGTGTTTGGGATAAAGCAGTAAACAAGAAAAAGTCCCTGCCCTCATGAAGCCTGTAATGTAGTAAAGGGAAACAAAGGTGTAATGTAACGTCAAGTACTGACGAATGTTTTGAAGAAAAATGATCGAGTCAGGAGGGAAGGAGCATTCTAAGCAAGGAAAATGTTTTAGGCCCTCAGTTTCTCCTGTTGGAGGAGGAACGCAAGAGTAAACCATCGCGATTTGAGCTGAGTAGGGAGAAGTGGAATATAAGGTCAAAAGGATAGGCCAGGTTGGGTTGTGCGGGGCTGTAGAGACCTAGGAAGGGCTTCTGAGTTTCATCTGGTATGTGACGGAAAGTCTTTGGTGGGATATGAACGAGGTAGTGCTGTGATCTCATTTACATTTTAAAAAAACCCCATTGTGGCAGTTGCTTGGAGATTAAACTGTAGGGGGTGTAAACTAGGCAGCAAGGTGATGAATTGAGAGGCTTCACAGTAAGTAGTCCAGGCGAGAGGCGATGGTGAGTTACACCGGGGTGGTAGTAATGGACATGAGGAGAAGTGATCACATTCTGGATACATTTTAAAGGTAGAACCAAGAGAACTTCCAAGACATGTCAGTAGGGACGTAGACAGAGACAGGAATCTGGAATTTAGGGAAATGGCGCTTGCGGAAGGTAAGTTGAAAGTTAAGAGTGGACGGTATTTGAACTGGGAGACCAAGTGAGGTTACCCGGGAAGGAATGTAGATTGTGGAGAAAGGTACAGGGATGAGCCCTGGGATCTTCCAACATGCAGAGAAGCAGAAGAGGAAAAGGAACATAAAATGAAACTGAGAGGCAGCTGTCAGTGGAATTAGAAGAGAAGTTTGACGGTCTTAATTTAAAAAAAAAAAAAGGAAATCAAGGAGCATGGTATCCTGAAAGTCAAGTCGAAGAAAAGGTTTCAAGAAAGAGGGAGTGGAAAACTTTGTCAGCTGTGGAAAGTGGAACGTGGTCAACTGTGTGAAATGCTGTTGAGAGCTGGTAAAAATGAGGACGTCGCGTTAATGAGTTGATTGTTAGTATCGACAAGCTGGAGGCTGTTGGTAACCCTGCCTACAGTGATTGCGGCAGATCGGTTGGAGAGAAAATGGGAGGTGAGGAACTGCAGACAGCCGGTATAAACAGTCCTCTCAGGAGTTTTGATGCAAATGGGAACAGAGAAGTGGCATGATGGCTGGAAGGGGCCATGGGGTAATCATTTCTCAGGATTGTGTCCTCAGCTGTTGTCCGTTCTCCCCTTAACCCGGCATTGCTTACTCCCCCGCCTGTGTCTCCAGGGCTCTGCTCAGCTCCACACCCTCATGTCCAACTGGACCTTCACAAAGGAGTGTCTTGTACCCACACAGATGGGCATGTCGTTAATAAAGATACTTGACATTTAATGAGTGCTTGCTGTGTGCCATATACTGTGCTAAGACCTTTGTCCTTTGAGGCAGGCACACTTCTTATCATCCCCCTGTGGCAGGCAGCCTTTGCCATGATGTCATAAATGAAGCAACCGTTTATTCTCATGATTCTGTGGATCAGCTGGGAAGTGGCTTGTGGGCTTGGCTTCAAGTTGTGGTTTGATTCCAGTTCTACACATGTCTCATGTTTCTCATCCTTTTCGGACCATTCCTGAGGATTCTACCCACTTCTCTTCATTTTTTCTCTGCCATCATGCCTGGCTAATGTTTTTATTTTTTTGTAGAAATGGGATCTTGCTTTTTGCTCAGGCTGGTGTCGAACTCTTGGCTTCAAGCAGTCCTCCTGCCTTGGTCTCCCAAAGTGCTGGGATTACAGGCGTGAGCCACCGTGCCTGGCCTGACTCCCCTAAATCTTTCAATAACTTCTTTTTGCCTGTGGGATAAAGTTTAAATGCTTTTGCAGATTCACAAACTTTTGTGATTTGGTCTCTATTTCCTTCCCTTCCTCTCCATCCATTCAGCGTTTTCATGCCTGCCTTCTAAGGCCTCCTTACCTTTCTGCTTCTCAGTCTTTCTGCCTAGACCTCCACACTTAATTACTACACTTCAGATAATCTTCAGGCTTGACCTCTTCTATGAAAGTTCCACCCACAAGCAGAATTGCACACTGGCTCATCTGATGTCTCATAACATGTTTCGGTTATCTATCGCTGTAGATCAAACCGCTCCAACACCTAGTGGCTCGAGTGTTTTATTATCTTTTATTGTCTTTCGGATGTGTGGGTTGACTGGGATCACCTGGGTGCTTTGTGTGTGATGTGTGGTTGCAGTCAGATAACACTTGGGGCTGGAGTCCTCTGGAGGTTTGACTCAGCATCTGGAATGAGTACAAAATTGCCTTTTTCCCTTTCCACGTGAGTCTCAGATCCTTTCCACATGACTGCTCCAGCTGGTCTCTACGGGCAGCTTGACTTCTTGGCTCATGGCTCCTGAAAGCGCAAAAGCAGGAGCTAGGAGGCATCCTTAAGACGTAGGCCCCAAACTGGCATCGTGCCACTCTGCCACATTCTGTTGGTTAAAGAGATGCACGTAGGGCCAGCCCAGATCCCTCAAGAAGCAAATCTGTATAAGGGCATGAATACTAGAAGGCATAATTTGTTGGGGAACATCTTTAGACATTAGTATTAAATATTAGGGCCTAATGTATACTTGTTATCATTATGGCATTACTTTGTAATCATTTCATTTCCAAAGTGCAGTCATGTGCTGCATAACGTTGTTTTGGTCAGTGAGGGACCATGTGTGTACAGCGGTGGTCTCGGAAGATTATAATGCCGTGTTTTTACAGTACCTTTTCTGTGTTTAGATACACAAACACTTTTCACTGTATTACAGTTGCCTACAGTATTCAGTACACTTAAATTTTTAACAATTTGTAGATTCTTTGGGATTATCTAAGCACATAATCACATCACCTGCAGATTGTAACAGTTTATTTTTTCTTTTCTGTTATACCTCAGGGCTACGGTCTGAATGTAGGTGTCCCTGCAAAATTCCTGTGTTGGAATTCAGTACCCAATGTGATAGTATTTAGAGGTTGGGCCTTTGCAAGTGACTAAGTCACAGCAGGGGCTCCACCCTTGTGAACAGCCTCTCATAAAAGAGGCCCCAGAGGCTACCTTGCCCCTTCCACTGTGTGAGGACACAGCAGGAAGGTACCGTCTCTGAAACGGAGCACTCATCAGACACAGAATCTGCTGGTGCCTTGATCTTACACTTCCCAGCCACCAGAACTGTGAAAACAAATTTCTGTTGTTTATAAAAAAAAAAAAAAAAAGATTAAAAACAAGGCAACTGCTTAGGAGATGGAGAACTCTAATAATTAGACCAGTAAAAAAAAATAGTCCTAATGAAGTCCCCTCATAAAGAAGGCATTACTATAATGAATGGTGTCTTCAGTCTGTATCTTTAGATATAGATATAGTTGTTTCTTAAAATTATTCTTTGAGATAAGCTTGAAGGTATTTTACCAAAGTGTACTTTAATAAAAGCTGTTCGAATGGGAGGGGATCTCATACAAAATAGTCTAAAAACGATTCTCTCTTGTTCCTAGAATGTTTTTCCCACCCTCTTTTCATATTTTAGATCTTATCTCAAGCAGAAATTCCTCTAAGAACCTTTTCCAGATCTCCCAAAGTCAGAGTCCCCAATGACAGAGTCTCACAAAGGCATGTACTTCAACTTTGTGGCACTTTTTAAGTTTGAAACTATTCAAACACAAAGGCAAACGTGATAAAGGCCACACATTTCTGCTTTGTGTTTTACAACTCCAGTAACTTTTGCCTGCCCAAAATTAAGGCAGGTGTAGACTTCTTTTACCTTGTCCTTAAAAATTTCATAAGTTTCTAGTTTGAGAAGGGAATTGAGCATGCTGTTAGCCTTCTCTCTCTCTCTCTCTCTCTCTCTCTCTCTCTCTCTCTCTCTCTCTCTCTCTCTCTCTCTCTGTCGAACGACTATTAAGAAATAGAAAAAATAATAAATCCATTAGTGTGAGGAGACAAAGAGGGGTTGGAAGGAGCGACTGTGTAGGGAGTAGTTGGATGCTGGTTGGTGGATGAGCTAGAGTGGGTGAATCTGGAGCCTAGACTCCAGAGCTTTCAAAGCTGCAGAGGAGGTGGGGGCTGCCTTTCTTGGCAGAAGCCCAGCAAGGTTCTAGGCTAGGAGTTGGAAGTAAGGAGGATAGAAATGAGAAGGTAGTGCTACGACTTGGAAATTAATTTAAAGCCTGCGTGTAGACCATCGCTTCAACCAGCTCTTGCAGACTAACTCCCTGTGACAAATGACAAGCTCCTCTAAATAAATTGAACAGACTGCCGAGGAAGAGCTAGGACTGCTGGTGTGTCTTTGGGACCTCATGATTAAGCTCTGCTCACAGTGGCATTGAGGGGTCCCTGACTGTGAGGCTGGCTTCCCAGTGCGATACAAGGTGCCGGTCAGCAAGCCTTCCATGTGCACCGAGCTCCCAGCCAAACTTCCCGTTTGGAAATAGCTTTATCTTGAAAACAGACCGACTAGTAGCGTACTGAACTTCGAGATAGTCATTAATCATTTGTCATGTAAGGAAAATCAGAACGTGAATGACAAAGACCAAGATAAACAGAACAGCTGATTCTCAAGGAAACAGGTAATTCAAGGAACAGAAGGGAACTTTTGAAATTTTGGTTAATACCATAAAATTTGGTTAATACCATCTTGGAGACTTGAGATCCATCCATAAAATTAAAACTTTTGCATCCATAAAACTAAGACGTGCTATGGAGAAAAAAGGAACCATCAGGAAAGAAGCAAAAATTCTTAGAAATTAAAACACTTGATTGCTGGGGTGAAAAATAGGAGGGCAGCAGAAGATAACAGCAAGGAAATCTTGCAAAACACAGGAAAACAGCAGTGAAAATGAGACCATGTAGAAATAAGTAGCCAGCGTTTACTGAGGCAGTTTTTTTGTTAGGCGCTATTCAGAATGCTTTGTGTTTTAACTTCTGTTAATCCTCATGACAGCAGTATGAAGTACTGTTGTTCTCATCTCTCTTTAGAGAGGCACACGACCTCTTCCAGTTACATAGCTAGCATGTGGTAGAACAGGCTCAAAGCAAAGCAGGCGCTTTCTTCTCCTGGTTGGGCCTATCGGATGGCACTGGCAGCTTACAAATGGTGTGTTACGGTAAACAGCGCTCATGTTTGCTCAGCCTTGGGTTTTTCATCCTTAAATTACAGGTAATAGCACCTACTTTTCTTCATGGGAGGATGAAGTGAATTGGCAGTTGTCAGACACTCAACAAATGTTAACTTTTTTTTCTTTTTATGTGTTTCCCTCCCCCTGGCAATGAGGGACTGTGCCTTACTTGGTTTTTAATTCCCCGCACTCATCACAGAGTGTGGCATGTAATGTTAGGTGAGCATTGGGATGGTGATACAGTTGGCTGACTTGGGTATCTAAAAGGAGTTTTCGGGAAACAAATAAGTAAAAACAGTATAATCCTGGAAAACAGCAGCCCTCGCTTGTGAACTTGAGGTACAGGGAGTGTACCTCCAACTTGAGGTAGTTGTGAGGATAATGTTACCAGAGGAACGCGAGGGTTTGGTTAGGGTGGGCAGGTGGGGGTTATGCCTGGCTGGGTTTCATCATGAGTAGTGATTGTGGCCACAGGAGTAAAAGAGGAGGAAGTTGAAAGGGTGTAGACTAGGGCCGTGAAAGAGAATTCAACTTTCCTCACTCCAGTGTAGTAGAGTATTCTGAAAGAAGATAGTGGGTCTTCTTAAACCTTTATTTTACAACGGGGGTCCTGGAAATATAATAAATGTTCTGATGCCCTTAGGTGTTGCTGAATGAAGTCATCGTTCTTAATGCCATGCCTCAGTATCCTCAGCTGTTGTAAGTGCAGCTGGGAACTGGGCAGTGAGCACAGGTGTCTCTGGGGAGCCATGAAACGGGCTGAATGTTGATAACGCAGAAGCGCAAGAGTAGTTTAACGAGAACTGCCGGGCCTTCCCTGAGAACGTTATGCTTTATCTCCGTCCGGTGAAGCTGATTTCCTAGTGACCTAGCAGTCAGAAGCACTGAACTAGGAGGAAGGGAGTATTGGACTGATAGATAGTATTTTGAGAGAAAATTGGACCTAAGTACCCCAAAGCACATAGCAACATGGGGTCATTAACGTACTATTAAGTTGCTTTATTCCTCCAGAGTCCCAGTACTCTAATCATGGTCGTTATGCTAATTCTGGGATAACAGTGAAAGGTTAAAAGATGCCTAGAACAAGAAGGCACTGTTGTTAGGAAATAATGAATATTTTGACATGTAGAGATGTGACCTTAGCTACCTATAGATTTATACTTAAGTGAACGTCTTTTGATGAGGCAGAGAAGAATGAGCCACTGTTGTCCTAAGCAGCTGTGGGGTGCTCAGAAGAACTCTGGAGACTTGGCTTAGCGACATGGGCTTGTCTCATGGTCTTCACTTACCCTTAGTCTCCTCTGTAAAACTGTGAGGCTTCCTGCCTCTCAGGAGTAAAAGTGAAATGAGGTGACAGTGGGCGCAAACGCCCTGTAGACTGCAAAGCCTGGTACAAATTTCAGATTGTTTTTCAATTTGCTTATTATGTTTTAAAGCATTCCTCAAGGTTAACTCTGCTGGATTGCTTATCTAAAACATCATCTCTGCAAATTTCCCAATTGCTTTCCAGATTTCTGTATTCAGATGAAGTTCAAATTGGCCCAGAAACAGTTATGACCACTCTTTATACTGCCAAGAAATACGCAGTCCCAGCCTTGGAAGCACATTGTGTGGAATTTCTCACCAAACATCTTAGGGCGGATAATGCCTTTATGTTACTTACTCAGGTAAGTAAATGTAGCTAAGGTATGAATCATTGTAGCTTAAAAATTGAGTTTAAACATAACTATGTGTGAATATTTAATATTTCCTGGTGAATTCTAACCATAATTTTAAAGTGTATGTAATTATTTTGTACCATTCAGGGAAATATATCAGTTTCACGAGATTTTAGAATTGAAAAGCATACTAGCGTTAATACCGTGCTGGATCATAAAGGTGAAGAAGCTGAAGCCTTAGTAAGTGGAGTGTGTGACTCAAGGTTAGATCGGTACTTGGGATTGGAGTTGGGGGTTAAGAGCCAGTGTTGTTCGGCTGTGACTGACAGTATGAAAGCATGAGATTTTCTGGGATATCTTCAGTCTCAGTTTTTCTGGATCTAGAGTAAAGACCAAATAGTTTAAGTCCAGGTAAGTTGTAAGATTCACTGTCTTTGGACCTGTATCTGGAAGATCACTTATCCACTTCTGGAGGAGTTAGACTTTTAGGTTAATATGAAATATCCTTTCTCTGACATTTTACAAAATTTTCACTAAATATAATTAATATATTACATATCCATACAAAAAATTGCACATATTGGCTGGGCACGGTGGCTCACGCCTGTAATCCTAGCGCTCTGGGAGGCCAAGGCGGGCGGATTGCTCAAGGTCAGGAGTTTGAAACCAGCCTGAGCGAGAGCGAGACCCTGTCTCTACTAAAAATAGAAAGAAATTAATTGGCCAACTAAAAATATATAGAAAAAATTAGCCGGGCGTGGTGGCGCATGCCTGTAGTCCCAGCTACTCGGGAGGCTGAGGCAGGAAGATTGCTTGAGCCCAGG
>CAUYRT010020521.1:0-23561 GCA_963574885.1 Lepilemur ruficaudatus
CAGAGGAAAATAAACTATCAAACAGAAAGCAAAAGAAATAAACTCACAACACATAATTGCCCCTTGAAGAAAAAGCTCACAACCACCTCCTTTGTTTTGTTTAATCAAAACACCTGCGGCCTAACTTATTATCTCTAGGAGTTTTTTTCATACCCTTGAAGAGCCCTGTGCGGACAGGAGGGGTGAGAGAACTCCCTGCTCCAACTCACTGCTTCAGTTCCTGCCAGAAACAAACTTCAAGGACTCAGACCACCTGGCCTCACAGAGAAAAGAGAAAATAAAGAGCACCTGCAACAGCTTCACTGCTGCTTCTGTTATCAGTCTGCTAAAGAAGAGGAGAGAAAAAATAAAACATTTTTACCCTTTACAACTCCAAATAGCTTTCCCTCGACTGCCTGGCATTTTCACTCCCATTCATGAACTGTGGCCACTCATTCCCTCTCTTTCACTCTCTCTATCTCGCTGTTTCTTTCTTTCTCAGAGAAATAAACATTTACTTCTCTATATCCTAATCTCTATTTGAGAAATCTTTCTCCTCCTGCATACAAATTTCACACCCTTTGACCCTGTTCCACACATGACATAATGTTTCCAACTTACAGTTATTATGAATAAAACTTCCATAAACATTTTGAGCAGTCTTTTTGCAAACATGTTTTCTTGAATCTTGAGTAAAATACTAGGTTATATGGTAAATGTATGTCTAACTTTATAATAAATCACCAAACTTTTCTAAAGTGGCTATACCATTTTACATTCCTATCAGCAATGTATGAGTTCCAGTTGCTCCACATCCTCTCCAACACTTCCTATTGTTCATCTTTAATTTTACCTATTCTAATGGGTATGTAGTAGTAGCTCACTGTGGTTATAATTTGCATGATTTCCCTGATGACTAATGATATAATACTAAGTACATTTTACATGATTATTTGCCATTCATTTATCTTCTCTTATGAAATGTCAGCTCAAATTTTTACCCATTTTTAAATTATTTATCTTTCCATTATTGAATACTTAGAGTTTTTCTTAATATATTCTGGATATAGTCTTTTAACAGGTCCTGTTATTTGTTATTCGAGGTAGTTATGTTCTATAAAGTCACTGTGAACACTGAATTTAACAAATACTGGATCATTGCTTCTCACAGGGTTAGGTTTCTGTGAGCCTCCAGTCACAACATTTTTGTCAACCAATCAATACACAATCTCATTTTATGTGTTTTTATTTAAAAACACCTTACTTAAAATATATTGTCGATTTATTAACCTAGCACACATATTTTTCTCTGTAAGGCACATCATAGCCTTTTTGCTCTTAGGAACACTAGACAGCACTTCAGTATTATGCTTGGGAGACATTCTAAACTGCAAAATCACCAACAAAAAGAAAAAAAATTGCAAAAAATATGGCACAAAATAGGCCACAACAAGGACACTTGTTTACAAAATGACAGCTGAAGCAAAAAGGCAGAGCATCACCTTGTTCAATGTCAGCTGGGAGCATGTGTATTGGGCAATTCAAATTTTTGCCACAAATGACCAAGAAAGCACCACAAATATTAGTTTTAGAGTTATAAATACATTTTAAGTAGGCGAATTTGTAAATTCAGAATCAGTGAGATAATGTTCTCCAGTTCTATCCAAATTGTTGCAAAAGGCATTAACTCATCCTTTTTCATGGCTAAGTAGTATTCCATGGTATACATATACCACATTTTGTTAATCTACCATGAATTCATGGGATGCTGCATTTTATCAAGTGTCTTTTTCTGCAGCTATTGAGATGATATGATTTTTTAAAATTCTTTTTATGTGGTAGATCATGTTTATTGATCTGCATATGCTGAACCATCCTTGCATCCCTGGAATAAAATCCACTTGATCATGGCATATTATCTTTTTGATGTGCTGTTGGATTCAGTTTGCTAGTATTTTATTGAGGATTTTTGTACCTGTGTTCATCAGGGATATTGGTCTACAGTTTTCTTTTTTTATTGCATCCTTGCCCGGCTTTGGTATCAGGGTAATATTGGCTTTGTACAATGAGATAGAGAGGACTCCCTCCTCCTTGATTTTTTGGAAGAGTTTCAGTAGGATCGGTTCTTTGTATATCTGGTAGAATTCAGCTAGGCATCCACGTAGTCCTTGGTTTTCTTGGGGGGCAGATTTTTCATTACTTAGAGAACCTCATTACTCATTATTGATCTGTTCAAGATTTCTATTTCTTCCTGGTTCAATCTTGGGAGGTTGTGTATTTCCAGGAATTTATCCATTTCCTCTAAGGTTTTTAGTTTGTGAGCACAGAGTATTCAGAACAGCTTCTGATGATCTTTTTTATTTCTGTGGTATTAGTTGTAATGTCTCCTTTTTCATTTCTGATTGTGTTATTTGCAAACTATGCATCTGATAAGGGACTAATACCCAGAATCTACAAAAAACTCAAACAACTCAACAAAAAAACCCCCAAGTAACCCCATTAAAAAGTGGGCAAAGGTTGTGAACAGACATTTTTCAAAAGAAGACATACAAATGGCCAACAAACATATGAAAAAAATATTCAACTAATCATCAGAGTAACACAAATTAAAACCACAGTGAGATAACATCTTACATCAGTTAGAATGGCTATTATTAAAAAGTGAAAAAAATAAGAGCTGGATGTGGTGATACACACCTGTAATGCTAGCTAGTCAGGTGGCTGCGGCAGGAGGACTGCTTGAGCCCAGGAGTTTAACACCGCAGTGAGCTATGATTGTACCACTGCACTCCAGCCTGGGCAATGGAGTGAGACCTCTGTCTCAAAAAAAAATTACAGATGTTGGCAAGGATGCGGAGAAAAGGAGGTGCATATACACTGTTGGTGGGAATGTAAATTAGTACAACCTCTACGGAAAACAATACAGAGAATTCTCAAAGAACTAAAAATAGACTAATTATTCAATCCAGCAACCCACTACTAGGTATCTACCTGAAGGAAAAGAAATTATTCTATCAAAAAGATACCTGCGTTTATATGTTTATTGCAGGATTATTCACAATAGCAAAGATATGGAATCAACTTAAGTGTCCATTAATGGATGATTGAATAAAGAAGATGTGGTATATGTATATACTAATCAGCCATAAAAAAGAATGAAGTCATGTCTTTTACAGCAACAAGGATGGAACTAAAGCCACGATATTAAGTGAAATAACTCAAGAAACAGAAAGTCAAATACTACATGTTCTTACTTATAAGTGGGACTAAATAATGTGTACACATGACATGGAGAATGGAATCATAGACATGAGAGACTTGGAAGGGTGAGAGGGTGGGAAGGGGGTGAGGGATGAAAAATTACTTAATGGGTACAATGTACACTATGTGGGTGAGGGTTACAATAAAAACCCAGACTTCACCGATACACCCTATATCCACATGAAAAACTACACTTGTGCCCCTTAAATCTATAAATTTTTTAAAGTTAGCTTTTTAAAGGATTTTGATTGGAATTACCTTGAATATATAGATTAATATAGAGATAATTAACATGTTAAGAATATTCAGACTTCTGATCCATAAACATAGTATACATCTCTATTTATTTAGATCTCTAATTTTTCTCAGCAGTGCTTTGTAAATTTCAGTATACATGTCTTATATATATTTTGCTAAATTTATTCCTAAGAATTTCATGGAATTTTTAATGTTATTACAAATTATACTGTTTTAAAAAATTCATTTACCAATTGTTCATTGTTGGTATATAGATATACCATTGATTATTGTATTTTGACTTCATACTTTGCTACTTTGCCAAATTTCATTTATTAATTTTAATAGCTTTTTTGTTGATTCCTTAGATTTCCTATATAAACAATCACATCATCTGTAAATGAAGTCAGTTTTATTTCTTTCTTTCCCATCTGTAGGCTTTGAATTTCTTTGTCTTTCCTTATTTCACTGTCTCAGCCTCCCAAGTAGCTGGTCCAGTGATGGGGAACTCAGTACTTTTTGAAAGTCAGTTTAATTTCTGGACATTTGGAAAGTTCTTCCTCAACACTGTGTCAAAACAAAAACAAAAATCCAACCTCTCTCTAACTTCTCTCCATTGCTCCTAACTGCCCTCTGGAATAGGACAAGGATCAATGGCCATGGTTAGTCAAGGCAGACAAAACAGGATGTAACAAGTCTAATCAAAAGTAAGGAAGCTGGTCTTGGTGGTATGTGGTTATAATCTCAGCTACTCAGGAGGCTGAGGTAGGAAGATCACTTGAGCCCAGGAGTTCAAGTCCAGCCTGAGCAACATAGCAAGACCCCATCTCTTAAAAAGAAAAATTTTTTTTAAAGGAAAAATATGTGAAGTGTTAGGGACAACTAAGTAAATAGACAGTGGTCCCCTGAATACTTGAATCCTTTAAGAGAAATGAAACTCACCCCTTACCATCCTCCTTGATACTAGGATTCTGTTCAAGCCCAAGGGGTTTATAAAACTTGTACAATTATTTTGTGCTTACAGATATTCAGTATTTCTTCAGATGAAACACACAATAAGGAGAAACAGCATAGAAACAACATGTGATTCTACAGCCAAACACGGACGATCCATTAAAAAGACAAGTGACAGCTCAACCCTCTCTCCAGGAACATTTGTCACCTACGCCTTTATCCTTCAGGGATTTGAGTTGAATGACATTTGCTGAAGGTTGATAATTAGTTTTTCTTTCTTTCTTTTTCTTTTTTTTTAAAAAGCATAGGAGGCCAATGTTGGCTTCTTCCCCAGGAGAGATACTAGCCTGAGTGGTTTTGGGAATATACGCCTTGATCAGATTTGCACTATGACTCTTGAATGCATACACCATCCCTGCAACACCTGCTCTCCTGACAGGCCACCCGGGACTGGCAGAAAAAGAATCCATCAATTCCACTCTCCCTAGAGAGATCACCCAGACCTAGTGCTAAATGTACAATTCAATGTCATGTTAAAAAAGCAAAATTCCATTCACCAAAATCTATCAGTTACCAGAGGTCAATATTTAGAGGAACACTAAAAATGGAAATTAGCACACAATTTTATTTTTTTCTAACTGAGTTGCAATCCAACTAAATACTCAAAAAAGTTCCACCTATATCAAGGGAGAAAAGATGGGAAGCAGTGAAGTTCCTTAATCAAACTGTGTTACCAACATATTGCTAAGGGCTTGAATTTTGGGTTCTATTCCCATTAAGAGGTATAAATATACTTGCTTCCCACCCAGAAACTAAGTTATTTATTTTGGGTTGTAATAAGTCTGGACACACAGATTTCATAACACAAAAACTGAAAATATGTAAGCAATCATATTTTAATTCAAAGATCTTCTATTTTTGGCCTATTCATATACAAAGCCTATTTTGATTTCCATTTATTTTCCTATTAAATGTTTCCTATTAAATTTTTGGAGCCCTGTCTCCATAAATGTTACAACATCCAGTCTCTGTCCTTCCTATTACTTATTTCACCTATTTTTAACAATTGGTAAGTTATTTTTTAAAAAATTAAAGTTGTAATTTTTATCTGAAACATGTACATGTTTCAAAAATCAAATATGTAATTCTATAAGGTTTGTTAAGAAAAACTGTAGCTCTTCACTCCGTTTAGCTGATTACTTTATATCATCTTTATGTCTTTAAGTGATTAAATAATATGCATGTAGTACTACTTTTTGATTGGTCAATTTGAGGTATTATCTATTGACTTCTCCTAATATAGGACGTGATGGTGTGGGGGGAGGCTGTCGCCAATACAGGATGTGATGATTTAGATTTTTTTCTCCATCCCTCTCCTACCTTAATTCCTCACAATATACATGCAAGCATCCCATCTCCTGTCCTCTTGGGGTTATATACAGTATCTTTACTTAGATCAATATTCAGTTTCTACATTATTATAATTATTATATAAACATTATTTATAACTAAGCCATGTAATAAACTATGATCACTTTTCCTTTCTTGCACTTTTTTTTGTTTTCTCTGGTTTGTTTTTTTTTAATTTGCTTGGTTTTCTCTGTACTTATCTCTAATTCAAACACAGAATCTATGTCTGCCTGCTGTCTAAATCTCAAGATATTTAGACGTATCATGCAATTTATCAATTTCATCTTACTGAAGACATAGTCTGTTTTCTCCAAGTTGGTTTTTTCCTATTCATTGCCTTTGGTCTTTATTTTTCATGATATGGGCTTTCCTCAAACATTGGTAATCTTCAATTATTTTTTCCTATGTAAGAACAGAAGACTAAAAAGCTGCTTGGAAACTCTGAGCATTAGGAGTTGGGCTTGTTGACTGGGAGCTTCACTGCAGTATGACCAGGTTGTTTAGTTGTAGAACTTTCAATGTCAGTGTCTTTATTCTTTTTGGGCTTGTCAGATTCCCTAGAGAAGTCTCTTCCAATCTCCTGACTGGAGGGTAAAGGCCTGGCTGTGGAGGGAGGAGTGGTCTCAGCACAGAGTGTGCATAATTCACTACAATTTCATTACAGACCTCATCTTCAGCTGGTCTGATATCCACTAGTTGAGGAATCACTTTGTTTTACCCTCTCTAGAGACTAAAGCTCTGGTGTTTTGTGGGTAGAATAAAGCAGGTGATGTAGGTATCCAGCTCCTTCTAAAACAGACTTTAATGAATCCTTCTTATTTAAACCATCTCCCTCTTCCACCTGGTACCACCAATCTTCAGCCTTTTGGAGTATTGTGAACTGGCTTGGTTCTTGGCTTTCCCCACTTGCGTACTGTTTTTCATAGGTCTGCTAAGTTCATGTGATTTTCAGCTTCCAAAATTTCGCTGCCGTTGTCTTCTTTCACATTCTCTCCTTGAGAGCTTGTATCTTTCAAAAATTATATTTTATTAACATTTGGGAAGAAAAATAAATGTGTGTATCAAAATCGTCATTATCCTGGAAGTATCCTCTCTCCACATTTATTTTTCACTTTGGATACTTTCAGCTTTCTCCATGATTATAACTGTGTTGTCATCCCCACACCTCCCATCTTGGTTTTTGTCTGTACACTTCTAATGTTAGTTATACTCCTTCTAGAGAGCAAGAGACAACTAGCAGACTGTTGATAGCTTCTTGAAAAGTAGCAATGGAGGAAAAAAAAGTGTAAGTACTTATCTGTTCTCTGACTGCCTTACAGGCTGTTTCCATTTCTTATTCTGTAAACATAAAATGATTCCATCTACTCAACAGGCATTTGTACAGTACTATTCTATAACACACAAAAGCAATATAAAGCATGGTCAATGACTACAAGGGCCTTACAATTTAATTGAAAAGACAAGCATAAATAACAATTTAAGAACAATTAAATGGTTGTTAAGAAAGGTGCTAAAGAAGACAGAACAATACAAGAGCTCAATGTAGCTAAAAGATTTGGGAGAAAAAATGAAAAATGAAAAGTGAAGAGAGAATTAGTCACAAAGGAAATTATGAAAATTCAATGTGGCTAAGAGAGTGGAATAGCAATCATTTCTTTCACATTCATGTTTCGTTGTCTTCCAATTACTATCAGATTTTTTTTTATTTTGAAAATTTGTTAAACCTGTTTATTAAATAATACTTATTAAACCCCTTTGGGAAAAGCAACCAACAGAATTTTGGAGGGCATTTATACCTAAGTTAATCAGTGGCTCAGGTAGCATTGTCTAGCTGGTAAGAGCTACCCAGACAAATGCAAAAGTTGCTTTGAGAGAAATAAACATCTATTGAAAACCAAAATGAAAACAAAATGAAGTTATTTGTGAGATTTAAATTTATACAAAGCTATTACTCACTGTGCTAATTACTCACGTATTGTCTCTGAGCTCCTAACTCATCCTTCTTTGCCCTACTTTGTGATACCAGAGCTGGACTCAGCAGGCAGCAGGCTACGTGTCTCCTCTGCCACATGGCTTGATGTTGAGCTTTGCCAATAAAGGGCACTGGAGGAAGATTGCAAAGCTGAAGCAGGAAGAAAGAACTTTTCCTCCTTCTGGCACTGTGTGGTTTTTCTGTGCAGTGACAAGCAGGTTGGCATGCAGGAGTCCCAGCAACGTTCACCTTGGCAACGGTGATCTTCACAGTTCAGTGATGGGGCTCCCTCACTCTGGCATAGATTCTTCACTGCCATGGGGTAGGCTGCTCCTGTAATACAGGAACAGAGTACCCTTTGGCCATAGGCAGCTTGTTCCTGTGGTAGTGTGTCTTCTCATCACAGGTCTGAATTTCAGCCTTGTGAGGGGACCTCCTCTAAGTTTCTAAGTTCCTTCGTTGTTCACTCTCCTTCAGCCCTGGGGTTAGCAGCTTTCTGCAGTTGCTAACTCTGTATACCTTTGAGTCTTCTTTTACCCCTTTAGAAGTTAACCACCTTTCACCTAGTTAACAATTCTTTATTTTAAATTCTTCCTGTTCAAATTACTCCTGACTAGATTCTGGCTGACAAAATCACCCAAAGACCAACTAAACAATACACAAGGTGATACCAATTAAGGCTTATCCCAAATCCTAATGTTAAAAAATGAACTCTAGCAATTACTGTTATAAATCTAAAGAAATTCTCTAACCAATTCTAAATAAGACAATCATAAATATAAGATTACCTAAACCATGAGTACTAAGCACTGAAGAACAAGAATAAAGAACAAACTATGTCAGAGAAACTTTTGTATTTTGTTGTGATAAAATTATAAGATTAGTGGCTGACAAGAACCCAATAGATAAAATAACCTGATTATAAGAAAGCATTTAATACTGCTTCTCCTGGCATCTTCCTTGCAAAATTAATTAAAACTAGGCAGGATATATGAGTCTCATGAATTGAAAACTGGCCTCAAGACCACAAGGAGTGATTACAAACTGCCTTAAATCACAGTGAGGAAAGTGTCTGGTGGAATGTCCAGAGTATTAGATTGCTTATAATCCAGTATTTCCATTAGTGCTTGAGAAAGTGGAGAGTAAGTTAATTAATGTTCAGTAGACATTAACTAGAAGGGATTTCTGAAAACCAGTATGGCCTAAAGTATGAAAGAATTAGAAAGGTGAAAAAGATATACTTTTTTCAAAAGGTAAATTCTTTCCCTTTACTATCAATAATATAAAAAGTAATTTTTACCTAGTGATCTCAAAATCTCCATATGCATATGGAACTACATAAAGTTGATAGTGAAGATTAAAGGTTTTTGTCTGGGCTAAGCAAGAACAGCAGCCACCCTAGGGGATCTAATTCCCTTTAGTTTATAGAGATTATACACTATACAGAAGGGTATTTTGGTTCATAAATAATCCTTTGCACACCTCCATTATACAGCAGCTTGAGTTAACGCCAGAATGGGCTGGTTCCTTCTGAGGGCTGTGAGGGAAGGATCTGTTCCAGGATTCTCTCCTTGGCTGGTAGATGGCATCTTTTTCCTCTGTCTCTTCATAATGTCTTCTCTCTATGCGCGTCTGTTTGTGTGTCCAAATTTCCCCTTAACCTAAGGACTCTAGTCATATTGGATTAGGGCCCACATTAATGACCTCATTTTAACCTGATTACCTTTGTAATGACCCTATCTCTAAGTAATTCTGAGATACTGGGAGTTAGGATGTCACATATCTTTTTTGGGGGAACAAAATCCAACCCGTAATAGACATCTTTTAAAAAATCTGATCAAAGTTACAGATACTCTCTGTAAAAAAATGTACATATATATCTACACACATACAATTTTATTTTTAATTTCAGTAGACTCTGGGACTCTAGGTTAAGAACCATGGCTACAGAAACTTCGTGATTAAGCCAGACATTTGAGCATTACCCATACACATACAGAAGCTTAAATCAGTAATTGTGTAAGTAGTAACATTATACTGCAGATAATTCTAATGGTACTATGTTTTGTATATACAAAAGTAGGCAAGAGATACTTTATTGAATGAAGGTTATGCTAAGATCACCAGAAAGCTTTAGGAAAGCAAGTTACCAAGTTACCACTTCTCTCAAAGTGATAAAGTCAATGATAGTCTTTATGTTATTTAAAAATTTTAGGGATAATTTGGGTCAGATTTTTTTTAATTGAAGAATTTCTGGTATTAAATCTTTCTTATAATTAAGTGAAAAGATATAACCTATACTGAAAATTATTAATACAAACAAAAAAAATACATTTTACTTGCATTAATCCATTAATGTCAAATAAGGTTTAAAACATGTAACTTACAATAGTTGAGATCCAACTACTAAGAATATAGAGCCTTTATATGCTTGCTTCCCATGGCCACAGCAACCCTGTGTTGTTGGTAAAGCCGGAAGGAGATCTAAGGCCCAGCAATATGGCTGGAAGCAGAGATTAGAGAGACTTGGGAGGAAAACTATAACCATCTGGATGTAACATCAGTATAACTTGCAACCTAAGAAGGACGAGAAAATTCTGAAATTTTGTGCTATTTGGCTTTGAGAAATAGCACTCAAAATTATTTTAAGAGCCATTTGTGAACTGTGGCAATCAAGTTAAATACATTTGATTTCTGATTTCTAGAGATAAATAAGAAGGCAGTAATGATAGGAAGTACAAACAAACACCTTAACATTTTTCTTTAATACAGAGTCTTGCTCTTTCTCCCCAGGTAGAGTGCAGAGGCATCATCATAGCTCACTACAACCCAAACTCTTCGGCATGAGGCAAGTGATCCTCATGTCTCAGCCTGCCCACCTTCCTCCAATAGCTGGGACTACAGGCATGTGCCACCACGACCAGCTAATTTTTTCTGTTTTTGGTAGAGACAAGGTCTAACTCTTGCTGAGGCTGGTCTCAAACTCCTGACCTCAAGTGATCCTCCCACCTCAGACTCCTAGAGGATTACAGGTGTGAGCCACCGCACCCGGCCCACCTTAACTGTCTTAATAAGAAACATTTCCTTCATTGCTGTAAAACAAAGTTAAATAATAAAAAGTGAATATCACATGGACAAATCATCAAAAATTTGATCATCAGTGTACCTCTGAAGTTGAAACAAAGAATTAGGAACATTTGCAACACCACCTGGCAAATGATGCACAAAGTCCTTAAGTACTGAGACCAAGAAATTGTATATTTTCTCTTCCATAGGAAATCCTCAGAGCCTCAGATGTAGATCCCACGTTGCATGATGACAAAAATTTAACTCTGCCTGGAAGAATAGGCAGATACTAGTTGGAGAGGGATGAGACTTGAAACAGCCTGAAGGCTAAGTGGTTTTCTAGATGAAATTGGAGAAGAAGGCTAGGTCAGTGTCAGGAGGGCACTTTTGTAAAGGTCTGAAGAATATAATTGTATCTTGTAGGACTCAAGGAGACAAAGAACTTTTATATCAAGTATCACAAGAATGGAAAAACAAACACCAACCACATGTACTCACCACTAAATTGGTACTAACTGACCAACACTTATGTGCACATATGGAAATAACATTCATCGGAAATCAAGCAAGTGGGAGGGGGAGGAGGGGACGCGTAAATTCACACCTAACGGGTATAATGCACACTATCTGGGTGATGGGCACACTTATAACCTTGACTCAAACGGTACAAAAGCAATTATATAACCAAAACGTTTGTACTCCTGTAGTATCCTGAGATAATAAAAAACAAATCCGACCGGCCCGGTGGCTCACGCCTATAATCCTAGCACTCTGGGAGGCCAAGGCGGGAGGATCGCTCAAGGTCAGGAGTTTGAAACCAGCCTGAGCAAGAGCGAGACCCCATCTATACTAAAAATAGAAAGTAATTAATTGGCCAACTAAAAATATATAGAAAACATTAGCCGGGCATGGTGGCACATGCCCGTAGTCCCAGCTACTTGGGAGGCTGAGGCAGAAGGATTGCTTGAGCCCAGGAGTTTGAGGTTGCTGTGAGCTAGGCTGATGCCACGGCACTCTAGACCGGGCAACAAAGTGAGACTCTGTCTCCAAAAAAAAAAAAAACAAATCCCAAAGGATAACAGCAAGAAAGGAACTTTTATAAGCAGGAGTATGATGTGATTTGCTTTATTTTTAAAGACGTATCTGTGGATAGCCAAAATATGTAATCAACCTAATTTCCATCAACAGATGAATGGATAAAGAAAATGTGGTATATACACAATGGAGTACTACTCAGCCATAAAAAGAATGAAATCTTGTCATTCACAGCAACATGGATCAGCCTGGAGGACGTTAAGTGAAGTAAGCCAGGCACAAAAAGATAAATAATGCATGTTCTCACTCATGAGTGGAAGCTAAAAAAAAGTTCATCTCATAGAAGTAAAGAGTAGAAGAGTAGTTACTAGAAGATGGGAAGGGTACAGGGAAGGGGAGGATAGGGAGAGGTTGGTTAACAGATACAAAGTTACAACTAGAGAGGAAGAATAATTCCAGTGTTCTATAGCACTGTAGGGTGACTATAATTAACAGCAATTTATTGTATATTTTCAAATAGCTAGAAGAGTAGATTTTGAATGTTACCAACACAAAGAAATGTTTGAGGTGAAGAATATACTAATTACCCTGATTGATCATTACACATTGTATATATTGTATACATGTATTGAAATATCACCCTGTACCCATAAATATATGCAATTCTTATGTGTCAATTAAAAATAATAAAAGCAAACAAAACACTCACACACAAAATAAACAAATAAAAAAAGAAGTATCTATGGTAGCAGAAGATAGACTTTTTTCACCATTGACCAAGGAAACTAACAATGTTACATATACCTAACAGATGTTCAACTAATACTTGATGATAGACTGACCAACTAAAGCCTTAGGAAAGGGTTATTAGAACTGCAGATTGACATATAAAAAAGGGTTAATACAAAAAGCCAATACTGGGCAGTCACATCAATATAATAAAAGTATTTAAGGCTTGATGTTTGTTTTTTGTTATTGCTAAAAAAAATGGGTATTATGATCTTTAACTAAATAATGTCAATTGGTTTTTTCCTACATTAATATGACTTTATCTGGCTTAAAATAGGAGGACAAAGCAAATCAATAACATTATTTAGAGGAAATGAGGAAATAAAGCCAAGTAAAACTGCACTTAAAACATCAATGTTTATTTCCATCTGTAAGCCCATTTCTTGCTGGGCTGTACAGTCTCCAATCATCCCTGAAATACAAGTGATTGGGCTCTTCTGGACCCACCAGTTAAGGGGAGGGAACATTTATCTACCGTCAATTCATGGAACACTAATCTCCTTCCCACTCCTCTGATTACAAGCAAGCAGGATGCTAGAGGAAAGGCCCCAACAGAAGCTTTAAAAATAAATAAATAAACCCAGTCCCTTCTGCTCCAGGAATACAGAAAAGATTGGCATTAATACAAGAGAAAGTGATCTGCTCTAACAAAAAGCCAATCCAAAGGAGGAGCAAACCCCACAAGCTAGTTTGGTATTATTGCTAGGAAGATAGCACACTTGTTAAAAATGTATATTTTAATTTTCTGTATTGCAAAAGGCTCCAATTTGCCTGGGGATCTAGCTAAGCTGCCATTTTCTACTACGACAGAGTCTAATCTTTATTTAATGGATTTAGCATCTATCTTTACTAGAGTGGTCTCTAAGGAAAAGGGGAGGGGAGAATGAAGGGGCAGAGAAGAGACGATCAGATCCCCCCACCCCCTTTCATCCATCCGGCGCTCATGTTTGTGTTCAAAATTCAATTACCTCCTTATTGATACTTCACAGAGATATTTAAGCTGCAAACATGAAGCCCTGATTTCCCAAGGGGCCATGCCCCTCTCTATTTCACTGCTCTGCTTCCCCCAGGGTGAATTCCTGAGGCGTCCATATTAATAGGTAATCAGTCACAATTCATTTATTAAACAGCTAGCAAGGTTTATCAGCCTGCCCTGATTAGCCCGAAGAAACCACTGAATTCCTAATTTATTTATGGAAATGTAAGTGTCTTTTTGAATTTCATTCAGGAGCTGCAGGAGTGTTTTGGTTTTAGCATACTGAAATCTAACAGGCAGCACAAGCAGCAAACAAGCTTTCCAGGAAGCAGAAGAGGGGCTGCTTGGCACTAGAAGGCAAAGAGCCAGGGACATACACTGCAGAGATTCTTCTGGCCACAGGATTTGGGTCCACATAATCCTTGGATTAGTACTTATTTGATTGCTTTCTGTTTACATAAAAGAGTTTGAAATGTTGTCACTAGGCAGCCATTACTATCCACTGTAACAAAAATCAATCTCAGGGATGCTGCTTTTTGATTGGCAGAAAAGTGGCCCTTAATGGAGTAGAACTGAGGACCTCAGTGAGTTAAAAGACAATAATTCTTAGCAGAGTTAAAACCAACACCAGCTGGAATACAAACCAAAGTCACCATAATAATACTTTTCAAGTATTCATCTTAGAATAGTAACTAAACCAGACCCTGTTAAAATCTTACACTGTTCTAGGCTGCAGGGACAAAACAGCTTTGTGTATAATTTCCACAATTCTAATCAATTAACAATTCACCCAGAATTGCCCATTACTAATTAAAAGGTCAATACAGATTAAATAAAGCTCTTAGGAGCAACATTAAAACCCATCCTAACTGCCCCAACAGGTGCAATTAGAAAAGAAACTGTTTTAGGGATTTAAGTAGATCATATAACCTAGTCTTTTGCTTCTAGCCCAAATTAGGACTGACTTCTTCTGAAAAATGATAAAATATAAGAAATGTAAATAATGTAGCCAATGTTTCAGTTCCAACAAAGATTGCTGTCAATGTGTATCTTTGGTTATCCACAGCAAATATTTTCAAATCCTAATCTTCCTTCCTCACAGAGTTCACTGCGATTAAGAGCAACTTCCCCATATAGCCTAGCCAGAGAAAGGCAAACCATAATCATGAGAAATACATCAGACAAATCTCAATTGAGGGACATTCTATAATATATATGATCAGCATTCCTTAAAACTGTCAAGGTCATCAAAAACAATGAAAGTCTGAGAAACCGTCATGGTCAAGAAGGGCCTAAGGAGATAGGACTGCTTAAATATAATAAGTATCCTGGATTGGACTTCACTGAAAAAAAAAAAAAAGAGAGAGAGAGAGAGAAGAGAGAGAGACATTAGGTAGGGAAAAGCTAAGGAATTCTGAAAAAAGTATAGACTTTATTGGTTCATTAATCGTGACAAATGTACTACGCTAATAATAGGGAAGGCTTAGTGTGGGATATGTGGGAACTCTCCTTCACAGTTTTCCTGTAAATCTACTCTAAAATTAAAAAATTTAAAAACAATTAGTGACAACTTACAAACTACATCAGAAGGTGACTAAAACATGAGTAATTTTTATGTTTTCACAAAAGAAGCACTATACTTTCAAAACATCATTTTCCATTAAAAATATTTTTGGAATATTGAAAGACATTTATAAATAAAAATTTCCATATATGCTTATTTATTTTTACCTAACAGGAAGAGCAAAATATATTTAGTTATTAGCATATTCAGTTAACAGCTTTAAATGTATTCTCCAAAAGATATTACCACCATGCAAAATGTCAATGACTATTACAAATTACAATAAATGGGAACCCCCCCAAAATACACACACACACACACACACACACACACATGCTTTAAGAAAAAAAACAAACTAGTTCTAATATTAAAATAACATATAATTGGGAGGGGTGTCTGCCAATAAAATCATAATGTATTCTCAAACCAGACATTAACATTCTTCAGATTGTATGATATTACTGCCTTCCCCTCCTTGCTTGAATCTTCAAGAAATGATTTGCATGTGCTCTAGCTAAAGACAAAACATAGGCTCAGGTCAGGAGCACTAACTCCTCCCAATTCCCAAATTAGTAACTGCATACATTAGGATTCTGTTAACAACTCCAAAGTGAAACATAATAAATTTTTCCTTTAAGGCCCAATGTCTTTAAGTGTCTAATACATAAAAATACTATATATGGCTCTAGCTTATGAAATACTAGATATAGAAAAGTTAAAACTCAAGTGCATTATAGTAGCATAGCATAATATACTAAAACAATGGCTATGGAGTTACATAGCCTGGATTTGATTCACAACTCTTGGGCTTGTTCAGACCTTTGCCAACTATAAATTGGGGTCAACGGTCTGACTTACACAGCTGTTGTGACACTTCAGAGACTATGTACCTAAAGATTATGCATGTATAGGCAGGGACCAAATCTTTAAAAAAAAAAAAAAAGATTATGCACGTAAAGTGCAGTACCTAGTAGTAGGTACTCATAATGATGGCTGTTGAAGCTATGATTACCAATGTTTCTCAGCAGGTACCTAATAACTATAGGCAGAACACATGAGGAAACAAAAAGTTAATGGAACAGTATAAAAACAATGTAGAGTCCACCACCATTAAGACAACACGCTTAAAGACAACGCACCCATCTGATTCACTCAACAACCTATGAGGAAGGCACAATGGTTATTTATCACCTATATTTCATAGATGAAAAAAGGAAAACTTGAGTGAGTTAAGTGACTTATCCAAGGTCACTAGCTAATAAGCAGTAAAGTCAGGACTTGAATGTAGTTCTTACGACTCCAACTGATTAGTTTGTTAATTGGTCTCCCATTCTGCAAGTTTTGTCCTTTGACTGGGTGGTAACTCTTCACATCTATGGCATATTACTCTAATCCATGTCAAATTCCTTAATTAAAACCCCTATATGCCACAGATTTCTTAAACCCAGTGCTTTCATCAAGGGCTGCCATTTTAAGAAAATTTCAATATTACAAAAAAGAGACTATTCAAATAACATTTGATTTATATTAAAATAACCAGCAAAGACAGACTGGTCAATCACTTTAATTTTTTTCTTTTAATTTCTTCTCTACTGCATCCTAATCTCATCAATAAATTTCAGTGACATTTTTGTCAAAAGAAGTTAGTCACTATCTTAATCTTAACATATACATACTTCTAAATATAAGACAGAAAAAAAAAACACTGCCTAAATCCTTCCTCAATAGTCTATTTATTAATACTCTCTTAAAGCAATACTACATTAAACAAACTTCCTCTTGCAGACTATCATTCAGGGATTTTATATGGAAAAATAAATCCTCTAAATTTGTGCACTTTCAATTTTGTTGGTTCATTTAAAATAGTAATACATGAGAAAACAAAGGGACAAAATAATAAAATCTTCTTTCTGGGCTACATGTCCAAGTATGTGACCTTTTTTTACTCCCACTGAAAAAAATTGCTAAGAATCACCCCCATATACCCACATTTTAACTAAAAACTTCAAAGGGAATACTGCCATCTACTGAATCACATTCATCAACATCCTTTTTCTATTCCAGTGATACTTCATTAAATGACCCTCCAGGAACAAAATCTTTAATACTAAGGGTGTTTATGTTAAAAACAAACCTTTAAGGCACAAAAAGTTGTATACAGCTGCCCATGACAAAAATACCCCAGAAAACAATTCCTACTACTTTAACCCATTAAATAATGCCTGATCAAGAAATATTGTAAAATCTGGGGTGTTGATTCCCTTCATCTTAAACATGCTCTTTTACTAACTGGCTGGAAAATTACTGATGCTCAATACCTTTTTTCATGAGCTTCTCATATCAAACCAGAAAGGCTATAAGAGCTATCATCTTAATTTAAGGATAGACTGGCTATTTGACTTTAGTGCAAATTTGTTTAAATTTTTATCACAGCCACAATTTGTTTTTTAAAAAAAAATTTAGTTAAGTCTTTAAAGTATAACATATATATAGAAAAATGTATAAATCATAAGTATACATATGAGGAATATCAGAAAATCAACATACCCATGTACCAACCACCTATAAATAAACATTACTAGCACTCGAGAAACCTCAAGCATCATTCCCCTCCCAGCCATCACCATAACCCCAGTGCAGCGATTATTTTGACTTATTTCACCATAGATTAGCTTTCCTTGCTTTTGAACTTTATATAAACAAAACTGTACAACATATACTCTTTTGTGTCTGGCTTCATTCAATGTTATGTTTCAAGACTCGTTCATGTTGCATGTAACAACAGTTTGTTCATTTTCGTGGCCATATAATATTCTATTGTATTCTTACACAGTAAGTAATTGTATTATTTCTTCATTCTACTGTCAATGGATTTTGGATTGTTTCTAGTTTGGGTCTATTAAGAATAGTGCTGCTCTGAACATTTTTGCATGTATCTTTTGGAAAACAAACATAAGTATTTCTATTTCTAGGGTATCTGTCTCGCACTAAAATTACTGCGGCATATGGTACATATATTATCAGCCTTAGCAGATACTGCCTTTAACAGTTTTCAAAAATGGTTGTACTGATAATCACTTGCCATTTAAAGCCTCCTATTTTTCAGCAAGGGGACAATCTTCTGATTGCAAATTGTTCACAGTTAAAAGAATTTGAGACACTTGGAAGCACATAGGGAGTACTTAGAGAAAGTGAAGTCAGACCATGGCTGAAATCATAACATGAGACTTTCCCAGACTCTTAGTCTACCCTTGAGGACTTTGACCTCAAGTCCAGGAGCTGCTAGAAGCCTATTTTGTGAAGAGAGGAATCTGTATCCCATGTCACTGTACCCTAATACCAATTTACCCAAAAGTTTCTTTGATCCAGGTTCTTCTTAACACTCTCTTAAACCTAATCAACACCTTAAGCTCCCAGATAAAGATATATTTTTATCTTTATCTTTAACAAGCTAATTTGTTTTAGTTAAAATTCAAAGGCATTTTTATGCCATAACTTCCTTCTTATCTGATTGCATGGACTGTGTTTCAAAGTAAAGAGATTTCCGAAAAACAAGAATACTACTGGAACTGAACTGGAATTACTATAATGAGAACCTCTCCCTCAAGATTTCTCCTATTTATAGTGACAAAGACCTTTGTCAATAACTGCAGAATACCATGCCTAAGCTCATTCATGTCCCGATCAGACCTGGTGCAGTCTTATCTCATCATGATGTCTCAACTTAAAGGCAAAAAGGAGACAGCTGCCAGAATATTTTAATACCTATGAATTTAGAGAATTGCTCTACATCAGTCTAATCATTTTGCAGAGTTATAAAAATATCTGCTACAAAAGCAGTGCTATAAGTATGTGTCCTTATGTAGCTGAGGGTAATAAAACACTGCACAGCCCTGGGTCAAAATCTGCCAAGCCAAAACTGATATACATCAGCGCTACTGTGAATTTTTAAAACTGTTCTGCCTAATCTTTTTAAAGGACTCTTGTATATTTAAACAAGAATTAGCTGCAATACTAAACAATTGCTTCAGTGCCTCCACCATGAGTTGTGCCTAATGAAAATTCAGAAATCATCATGGCATGTCATAGGAGGTTAACATTTAACATGTAGAAGACTAAAAAAAATCAACATATTTTTTAAATTAAGGGTCTTTGAGATTCTGATGGGTAGTAAATCCATTCAGCACAGAAAACAAAAATAATCAAAATCATTGTCAAAATGCAGGTCAAACTCACCCTAAGCCAGAGATGCTTGTCAGTGGCTACTTTCTTATCTCTTTGTTGCCACTTACAGGCTTAGCAGTGTAGACCTAGAGAGGCTGCTGCAGCTCAGCGGGCCAAATTACAATGCACGGTTACTTTGCCTAACTGCTTAATTACTGATCTATATGTGGAAGAACAGACAAACGAGCTATGATTTTTACTTACTAGCAAACTGGGCTACCAGCAAGGGAAATGAATATGAGGAAAAAGGATTTGCACAGGTTAATCAAATAGCAACCGCTACATGAAATGTTATATTTTACACGGAATCTTACAATGAGGAGGAAAGTAATTTATCACTGATGATATATAGGATTTGCTTCTTTTATTCCAGTATAAAAATCATGTTTTTTTTGGTAAGACTCTCCGCAACCGCCTTTAGTCTACTCTGATCTTTCATTTCTATGAACTTCTATGCTACTTGAGTGGCTCTCGGTACATGTTCTCTTGTACTATGATCAATCTTTTTACACATTTGCCTTGTCTCTCTAATCAGATTATAAGTGCCTTGAGAGGAGTTTATGTATACTTGATACCCAGGGTCCAGCACATTGCTTTTCACAGTAGGCCATAATAAACTTTTATTTATTATGATAATATCCAAATCCTAAGAAATAGATGTGAACACTTAGTAGGGACCCAGATATTAAATACGAGGGAGGACCAGGAGATTATTTCAAATCTATGTTGAGAAAGAATAAAGGGAAGAGGAGAGGTAAAAGGGACTCATTAATGAATTGAGGGAAGTGGAATATAAAATCAGTATATAACAGGAAAAAAGGCTTTCAATGAGGACTATAATGGACTTTAAATCCTTTTGGGTTTCCTAGACAGGTTTCATTCTTTTTTCTTCTTTTTCTCATATAATTTTTTAAAACCTGAGATATAATTCATATAACAAAATTCTTCCCCCTTCCTTTTAAAGTTATCATAACAAAATTCACCCTCTCAATCATTTTTAAATGATTCGGTATAGCATTAAGTATGTTTGCATCATTGTGCAACCAGTCTCCAGAACTTTTTCATCTTGTACAATGGAAACTGCACCCATTAAATAATAACTTCCCATTCCTCCAAGCCTCTGGCAACCACCATTCTACTTTTTGTCTCTATAACTACAACTACTCTAGTTACCTCATACAAGTGGAATTATACAGTATCTGGCTTTTCACGACTGGCTTATTTCACTTAGCATAAGTTCCTCAAGGTTGTGTGTCACATTTTCCTTCCTTTATAAAGGCTGAACAATATTCCATTGTGTGTATATATCACATTTTGTTTATCCATTCATCTGTCAATGAACACTTAGGTTTGCTTTCCCCTTTTGGCAATTGTGAATACTGCTGCTATGACCACAGGTACACAAATATCTCTTTAAGTCCCAGCCTTCAATTCTTTGGGTTATATATTCAGAATTAGAATTACTGGATCATATGGTAATTCTATTTTTAATTTTTTGAGGAACATACTGTTTTCCATAGGAGCTACACCATTTACATTCTTACTAACAGTATACAAGCATTCCAAATTCACCACAACCCTCAGTAATACTTTTTATTTTTCATCTTTATTACAGCCATCCTAGTAGTTGTGAAGAAATATCTCATTTTGGTTTTGATTTGCATTTCCCTAATAGCTAATAATGTTGGACATCTTTTCATGTGCCATTTGTATATCTTCTTTGGAGAAATGTCTATTCAAATTCTTTGCCCATTTTAAAAATTGGGTTGTCTTTTTATTGTTGAGTTGTAAGAATTCTTTACATATTCTGGATACAGTCCTTTATTAGATGATACACAAATGACTTACAAATGTTTTCTCTAATTTTGTAATTTTCTTTTCACTTTCTTGATGATATCTCTGAAGCACAAAGGTTTTTAATTTTAATGCAGCTCAATTTTTTTCTCTTTTTGCTTGTGCTTTGGTGTCATATCTAAGAAACCACTGCCTAATTCAAGGTCATGAATATTTATGCCTATGTTCTAGTCTTAGCTCTTATATTTTGGTTTATAATCCATTTTGAGTAAATTTTTGTATATGGTGTGAAGTAGGGGGTCCCATTTTATTTTATTGCATGTGGATATTCAGTTTTCCCATCACCATTTGATGAAGAGACTATTCCCTCCCTTTCCCCCATTGAATGGTCTTGGCATTCTTGTCAAAAAACAATCAACTGTAAATGTGAGGGTTTATTTCTGGATTCTCAGTTACATCCCATTGATACATATGGCTATTCTTACCCTTAGAACCACATTATCTTGATTACTATAACTTCGTAGTAAGTTTTGAGACTGGGAAGTATAAGTCTTTCAACTTTGATCTTTTCCAAGATTGTTTATTTTGAGTCCCTTGCATTCCATATGAATTTTAGGGTTAGCTTGTCAATTTCTGCAAAACCAGCTTCCTTCTTAACCTAAATGAAGGACAGGGGTAGTCTCTACACACAGAAGGGTCTATAGTCCTAATGAGGTTCATCATGCAAACTGGGATCTTCCCACTGCTTGAACCCACCAAAGACCAAAGCACATGTAGGTTGTAACACAGCCCATTTTTCATACACTCATTTCACACACTGGTGGTGAACAACAGAAACAAAATCCAATGTAATCTCTAAGGACATAATAATCTAAGGATAGAATTGTTTTAAAAAATAATTATTAGATCTCATTTATAGCAAAAATAATTTATTCTTTTTCCAATGGTGTCACAAAATCTTCTAGAGAAAATTAGACTACAGCATGGCATAAAATGGTGACTAGTTCCATTACACAAGAATTGAATTTTTCTATACTTTTTATCCACTCCCCCCGCAAAATTGGGGGAAACCAAGTTATACTGAACAATCAATCCATAATTGTTACTCATGTCTGAATTCAAGTCTTTAATATCTGTGGGATTTTGACTATGAAAGCACTAAAGTCAATATAACACAAGAGTTTAGCTGCAATTTTGCTAAGGAACAAATCTGAACAGCACACACTGAAGGAGCAAGTCATTCAGCTAGTTATTGAGCCTAGTGGTCCACCCAGCACCTGTATCCCACTGTTGCTGTGAAATTCCCTATTGGTACTCCCACACATAGTAAAAATAACACTGTGGAATTTGAAGAGGACTAAAAGTTCCTACAAATTTGGAATAAAGGATGGATGGCATGCTTTTCTGGGGGTTGGCTCAGATCTATGACATGAATAGTTCCATAATATATCCAGCAGTGTGGGAATGTTTTAGCAAAAAAAGTTGGTATCATAGAAGCAGTGAGTAGAACAGTGGTTACTAGAGACTGCAGAGCGGGGAGAGGAGAGGAAGGGGAAAGTGAAGAGACAGTCAACAGGTATAAAGTTATAGTTATGTAGGAGGGTAGGACGTGTCGGCTCATGCCTGCTATGCCAGCACTTTGGGAGGCCAAGGAGGGAGGATTGCTTGAGGCCAGGAGTTGGAGACCAGCCTGGGCAACATAGCAAGACCCATCTCTAAAAAAAAATTAATTGGGTGTGGTAGTACCTTGGGAGGATAAGGAGGGAGGATTGCTTGAGCCCAGTAGTTCCAGGCTGCAGTGAGCTATGATCACGCCACTGTCAATTAAAAATTTTAAAAATTAAAAAAAATAATAATTTGGCCGGGCACAGTGGCTCAAGCCTGTAATCCTAGCACTCTGGGAGGCCGAGGCGGGAGGATTGCTCAAGGTCAGGAGTTCGAAACCAGCCTGAGCAAGAGTGAGACCCCTGTCTCTAGTAAAAATAGAAAGAAAATAATATAGACAAAATTAGCCGGGCATGGTGGAACATGCCTGTAGTCCCAGCTACTCGGGAGGCTGAGGCAGGAAGATCGCCTGAGCCCAGGAGTTTGAAGTTGCTGTGAGCTGTGCTGACACCACGGCACTCTAGCCTGGACAACAGAGTGAGACTCTGTCTCAAAAAAAAAAAAAAAATAATAATAATAATTTGAACAGTTAAAAATGCTTCACGATAAATTCTTTGTTAAAAGGTTAAGTGCACTTGCCAAAATGCATTCATTTTATTTCTTTCAGAGTAAGATGAGAAAGTACAATACTTAGA
>CAUYRT010020525.1:0-34013 GCA_963574885.1 Lepilemur ruficaudatus
GTCTTCTGCACAGCCAAAGACACTATCACTAGAGCAAATAGACAACCTACAGAATAGGAGAAAATATTTGCTCTCTACTGTTCTGATAAAGGTCTGATAACAAGAATCTACCTAGAAGTCAAAAGAATTAACAAGAAAAAATCAAACAACCCCATTTATAAATGGGCAACGGACATGAACAGAAACTTTTCCAATGAAGACAGAATAATGGCTAGCAAACATATAAAAAAAAGTTCAACTTCTCTAATCATTAGAGAAATGCAAATCAAAACCACAATGAGATACCACCTAACTCCAGTGAGATTGGCCGCTATCAAAAAATCCCCAAACAACAAATGCTGGCGAGGATGTGGAGAGATAGGAACACTCTTACACTGCTGGTGGGACTGCAAATTAGTGCAACCTCTGTGGAAAAGAATTTGGAGATTTCTCAAAGAACTAAAAATAGAAATACCATTCAATCCAGCTATAGCATTATTAGACATCTACCCAAAAGAACATAAGACATTCTATAATAAAGACATCTGCACACAAATGTTTATGGCAGCACAATTTACTATTGCTAGGTCATGGAAACAACCCAAGTGCCCATCAATTCATGAGTGGATTATTAAAATTTGGTATATGTTTACAATGGAATATTACTCAATTTTAAGAAATGACAGTGAGCTAGCACCACTTATATTATCCTGGATTAAGCTCGAGCCCATTATTTGAAGTGAGGTGACACAAGACCGGAACAATGGGCCCCATATGTATTCACCATCAAATTGGTACTGACTGATTAACACTATGGTGCTCAAATGGTGGTAGTGTCCACCAGGGTTTGGGGGGTTTCAGGGGTAGACCCACATTAGAGGGATGTAGTGAGCATTGTGATGAGGAGGGACATGCTTGAAATGTAGTTGGAGATGGGAATTAGGGGGCTTAATAGGGGGAAGGAAATCTTCTAAAACTGATTTATGTGACTAGCTGTACAACTTGGTAAATTTACTAAAAATCATTTAATTGTTCACTTAAAATGGAGTAATGGCATGGAATGTAAATTATACTTCAATAAATTTGTCAAAAAAATTGGGGAGAATTAACATCTTAACAATATCGAGTATTGAATATCTGAATCCACGAAAGAAGTACATCTCTCCATTTGTTTAGTTCTTGTCTGATTTCTATCGTCAGTATTTGGTAGTTTTATCATACAAAGCCTGGCTACATTTTATTAGATTTATATGTAAACATTTCATGTTTTTTTTATTTTACTATTGTAAATTCACCCTTTAAAGTGGACAATTTAGTGGGTTTTAGTATATTCTCAAGATTTATAACCACCACCACTGTATAATTCCAGAACATTTTCATTACTCTATAAAAACACCCAGTACTTATCAGTATTCACTGCTCATTTCCTCCTCTCTCCTGGAAACTATTAATCTACTTTCTGTTGTTATAAATTTGTCTATTCTGGACATTTCATATAAAAGACATAATATAATATGTGGTCTTTTGTTGTCTGGTTTCTTTAATTTAGCATACTGTTTTCAAGGCTCTTCTATGATGTAGGATGAAGGAGTACTTTGTTCCATTTATGGCTAAATAATATTCCATTGAATATTTATTTTGTGTTGAATGAGTTTTTGTTTGTTTCTTTCAAGAAATTGGTCCATTTATTTAAGTTGTTGGATTTATGGGTATAAAGTGTTTTTTAGTATTTCCTTATTATATTTTTCATATCTCTAGGATTTTTAGTGCTACACTCTATTTCATTTCTTATATTGATAACTTGTGTCTTCTTTTTTTCTTGATTGGTGCAGATTAGTTTACCAGTTTGATTCACCTTTTCAAAGAAACATCAGATTTGGTTTTACTGATTTTCTTTGTTTTTCTGTCTTTAGTTCCATTGATTTCCAATTTGATTTTTATTATTTCCTTTTTCTGCTTGCTTTGGGTTCAATTAGTTCTGTTTTTCTTCTTTCTTAAGGTAAAATTTAATGTTATTGATTTGGAACTTTTTCTTTTCTCATATAAGCATTTAATGCTAACAATTTCTCTTTAAGTGCTGTTTTTGCTACATTACTCCAATTTCTATGCATTCAATTTTGTTTTATTCAATTAAAATACTAAAAATTTTCTTTGTGACCCCTCCTTTAATCATTGGGTTTCTGAGAAGCATGTTTTTATTTTCCAAATATTTGGGGATTTTCCAGATATCTTTATGTTATCAGTTTCAAGTTTAATCCCATTGTAGTCTGAGAACATATTTTGTGTAATTTCAAATATTTTAATTTGTTAAGATTTGATTTATAACCTAGGATGTGGTCTATCTTTAAAAAAATTCCAAGCATACTTGAAAAGCATGTGTATTCTTCTGCTATTGGTTAGACTATTCAATAAATGTTAATCAGTTAAAGTTGACTGAAAGTTATTCAGATCTTCTATATTCTTACTGATTTTCTGTCATATTTGTTCAATTATAGAGAGAGGAGTGTTGAAGTAGCTTGTCATAATTGTGAATTTGTTTATTTCTCCTTTCAAATATATCAGTTTTTCTTCATGTATTATAAAGCTTTGTTGTTATGTACATCCACATTTAGGATTGCTTGGTATATTTGGTGAATTGTCCTTTTTATATTTATGCAATTCCCCTCTTTATCCTCAGTAACATTGCTTGTTTTTATCTTGACTGTGTCTGATTATTATACAGCCTCCCCAGGTTTCTTTTGATTAAGGTTCTCAGGGAATACCCTTTTTTATCTTTATATTTTCAACCTATCTATATCATTATATTTTAAATGGATTTCTTACAGAGTGTATATAGTTGGTCTTGCTTCTTTTAACCAGTCTGGCAATCTCTTTTGATGTGTTCAGATGATTTACATTTAATATAATTATTTAAAACATCTTACTAGTATTTTTTTCTATTTGTTCTTTTGTTCTGTGTACCCTTCATGTGTCTTTCCCCAGTGATTTTATCTTACAGAAACATAGTATAATGTCAAAACCATGAAATTTATGTTGGGTCAATATTAACTCAAGTACAGACTTTATTTGGATTTTACCAGTTTTGACGTGTTCTCTCTGTCTCTGTCTCTCTCTAAGTATATAGTTCTATGAAATTTTATCACATTTGTAGATTAAAGTAACCAACAATACAATAAGGATACATAACTGTCCCATCACCACAAAGAAATGCCCTTGCATTACCCCTTAATAATCACACCCTTCCCCTAGTCCTAACCTCTGGCAAACACTAATCTTTCTTCCATTTCTAAAATTTTGTCATTTCAACAATGTTATATAAATAGAATCATATAGTATGTAACCTTTCGAGTTTGAATTTTCTTTTTTCTCTCAGTATAATGTCCTAGAGATACACTCCATTGTTGCAGGTATTAGTAGTTTATTCCTGTTTATTGCAGAGCAGTACTCCATTGTATGTATGTACCACAGCTTGTTTATCCACTCATCCATTTTGGGGATACTTTACGTTTGTCCAGATTTTGGCTATTACAAATAAAGATGCTATGAACATTTGTATACAGGTTTTTGTGTGAATATAAGTTGCATTTACTTAGGATAAATATCAGGATTGTGATTGCTGAATAATATGGTAAATGGATGCTTAAATTTATAAGAAACTGCCAAAGTGTTTTCCAAAATGGCATCACCATTTTACATTCTCACTAGTAATGTGTGAAAGAGGCCGGTTTCTCCACATTCTGACCAGCGTTTGGTGCAGTCTGTATTTGTTTTAAAATATTTTTACCTTTTTATTAAATGTGCTGTGGCATCTAATCATGATAAACATCTACCTAATTGGTAATGATGTTGGATATATTTTTAATGAAATAGACTTTGTATTTTAGAACAGTTTTAGGTACTTAGTAAGATTAAGAAGAAAATCCAGAGAGTTCCTGTATACCGCTTTCCCCTTAGACACACACAGACTGCCTTATTGCTGCACCACAGTAGTAAATTTGTTACAATTGATGAACCTAAATTGAATCATCATGCAAATTCCATAATTTACATTAAGGTCACTTTTGGTGTTATACATTCTATAGATTTTGACAAATGTAGAATGACATGTATCCTCCATTATAGCGTCACACAGAATAGTTTCACTGCCCTAAAAATCCTCTGTGCTCTGCCTATTCATTCTTCCCTTTCCTAATCTCTAGCAACAACTGATCTTTGTACTGCCTACATAGTTTTCCCTTTTCCAGAATCTCATATAGTTGAAATCATATAGTATATAGCATTTTCAGATTGCCTTCTTTCATTCACTAATATGCATTTAAGTTTCTTTCATGCCCTTGCTTGATACCACATTTCTTTTTAGTGTTGAATAATATTCCATAGTCTGGATGCACCACAGTCTGTTTATCCATTCACCTATTGAGGGCCATCTTGGTTGCTCCCAAGTTTTGGCAATTATGAGTTAAGCTGCTATAAACATCTATGTAGAGGTTTTTGTGTGGAACTAAATTTTCAGCTCCTTTAGGAAAATGCCAAGGAGTACAATTGCTGAATCGTATCATCAGAGTATGTTTAGATTTATAAGAAACTAGTTTTTCCAAGTGGTTGTACCATTTTGCATTCACACCAGCAATGAATGAGAGTTCCTGTTGCTCTACATCTTTGCCAGGATTTGGTGTTGTCAGTGTTAAATGTATTTTCATGTGCTTATTGGCACATATGTCACATTTGCTGATGTGCCTGTTACAGTATTTTTTCTGTTTTCTAATTGCATTGTTTTCTTCCTGTTGAGTTTATAGAATTGTTTATATATTCTGGATGCAAAGCCTTTGTCAGATATGTGATTTGAAAATAGTTTTTTCTAGGGTGTGATTTATATTTTCATACTCTTCACAGCATATTTTTCAAAATTAAAAAATAAATTTGATGAAGTCCAATTTATCAATTAATTTTTTTTGGATCATGGCATTGGTGTTGTATTTATTTATGTATTCGTTTTTATTTTAGGATATTATGGGGATACAAATGTTTTGGTTACATGAATTACTTTAGTACCACTTGAGTCAAAGTCACAATTTTGCTCATCATCCAGATTGTGTACATTGTATTCATTAGGTATGACTTCACCCATCCCCACCTCCCGCCTCCCACCTGCATGGTTTCTGTTGACTTTTACTTCCATGTGTGCACATGAGTGCTAATCAGTTAGTTCCAATTTAATAGTGAGTACATGTGGTGTTTGTTTTTTCATTCTTATGATACTTGATTTAGGAAAATGGTCCCCAGTTCCATCCAGATTGCTTCAAAAGGTATTAATTCAGTTTTTTATGACTGAGTAGTACACCATGGTATACATATACCACATATTATTAATCTACTCATGAATTGGTGTGCACTTGGATTGATTCCATATCTTTGTGACTGTGAACTGTGCTGCAATTAACATTCTGGTGTAAGTGTCTTTTTGATAAAATGACTTTTTTTTCCCCCTTGGGTAAATACCCAGTAGTGGGATTGCTAGATCAAATGGTAGATCTACTTTTAGTTCTTTGAAGAATCTCCATAGTATTTTCCATAGATGTTACACTAGTTTGAAGTCCCACAGTGTATAAGTTCTCCTTTCTCTCCTCAAATATGACAGCATTTATTGTTTTGGGGCTTTTTGATAAGAGCCATTCTCACTATGGTTAGGTGCTATCTCATTGTGGTTTTGATTTGCATTTCTCTGATGATTAGAGACATTGAGTATTTTTTCATATGTTTATTGGCCATTTGTCTATATTTTTTTAAAGCTTTTGTTCATGTCTTTTGCCCACTTTTTAATGGGGTTGTTTGATTTTTTTTCTTGCTGATTTTCTTGAGTTCTTCATAGATTCTTGTTATTAGGCCATTATCAGATGTATAGTATGGAAATATTTTCTCCCACTCTGTAGTTTGTCTATTTGCTGTGTTGATTGTTTCCTTGGCTGTGCAGAATGTTTTAATTTAATAAAGTCTGATTTATTTATTCTTTTTATTTCTCTGATTGCCCTTGGGGTCTTCATAAATTCTTTTCCTGGGCCAATATCTAGAAGAGTTTTTTTTAGATATTCTACACTTTCTTGTAAAATTCTTATGGTTTTATGTCTTAGATGTAAGCCTAAGATTCATCTTGAATTAATTTTTTGTGAGTCATAAGAGATACAGATCCTGTGTCAATTTTCTACATGTGGCTATCTGATTTTCCCAGCACCATTTAGTGTATAGGTATTCTTTTCCCCAGTGTATATTGCTGTCTACTTTGTCAAGATCAGATGGCAATATATGGATGGTTTTGAATCTGGCTTCTCTCTACTGTTCCACTGGTTTATGTCTGTATTTTTGTGCCATCTTCATGCTTTTTTGGTTAATATAGCCCTGTAGTATAGCAGAAAGTCTAGTAAATTGATGCCTCCAAATTTGGTCCTTTTCTTAAGGTTGCTTTGCATATTCAGGCTCTTCTCTGGTTTCAAATGAAGCATAGAATTATTTTCTCTAAATCTGTGAAAAATGACATTGGCATTTTGACGGGTATTGCATTGAATCTGTAAATCACTTTGCATAGTATGAACATTTTAACAATGTTGATTTTGCTGATCCATGAGCATAATATGTTTTCGAATTTGTATACATCATCTGCAATTCCCTTCTTCAGTGATTCATAGTTCTCTTTGAAGAGATCTTTCCTCTCCTTGTTTAAATACATTCTCAAGTATTTTGTTTTCTTTGTAGCTCCTGTGAAAGGTATGGAGTCTTAGATTTGATTCTCAGCTTGACTGTTGTTGCAGTATAGGAATGCTACTGACTTATATACATTGATTTTGTAGCCTGAGGCTTTGCTGAATTTACTCATCAATTCCAGGAGTCTCTTGGTGGAATCTTTAGGGTTTTGTAGACATAAAATCGTATAATAAGCAGAGATGGATAGTTTGACCTCCTCATATCTGATTTGGATGCCCTTGATTTCCTTCTCTTGCCTGATTGTTCTGGCTAGGACTTCCAGAATTGTATTGAACAGAAGTGGTGATAGTGGGCATCTTTGTCACGTTCCAGTTCTGAGTGGGAATGCTTTCAACTATTCCTCATTCATCATAATGTAGGCTGTGGGTTTGGCATATATGAGCTTGATAAGTTTGAGATATATTCCATTTATAGCAATTTTATTAGTTTTTATCTTAAAAGTGTGCTGAATTTAATTAAATGCTTTTTTTGCATCTATTGAGATGAACATATGATCTTTGTTTTTGCTTCTGTTTACATGGTGAATCACATTTATGGATTTACATATGTTGAACCATCCTTGCATATCTGGGATGAAGCCCACTTGGTTGTGGTGGATTATGTTTGTTTTTTGATGAGCCGCTGAATTTACTTTGCTATAATTTTATTCAGGATTTTTGCATTTGTATTCATGGGGGATATTGGTCTATAGTCTTCTCTTTTTTTTCTAGTGTCCTTTCCTGGCTTTGGTATCAAGGTGATATTGGCCTCACAGAATGAGTTGAAGAGGATTCCTTCCTTCCTGATGTAATGAAATAAATTCTGCAGTATGGGTACCAATTGTTCTTTGTAGCTCTAATGAAATTCGGTTGTGAAAGGATCTGGTCTGTGACATTTCTGTGTTGGAAGATGTTTCATTGCTGCTTTTTAATTTTTTTATTTTAGCATATTACGGGGGTACAAATGTTTAGGTTACATATATTGCTTTTGCCCCACCCAAGTCGGAGCTTAAAGCCTGTGCATCCCCTAGACGGTGTGCACCGCACCCATTAGGTGTGTATATACCCATTCTCTCTCCCCCCTCCCATCTGCCAAGCACCCAGTGAATGTTATTACTATATGTGCACTTAAGTATTGATCAGTTAATACCAATTTAATAGTGAGTACATATCGTGCTTGATTTTCCATTCCTGGGATACTTCACTTAGTACAATGGGTTCCAGCTCTACCCAGCATAATACAAGAAGTGCTAGATCACCATTGTTTGTTGTGGATGAATAGAACTCCATGGTATGCATATACAACATTTTATTAATCCACTCATGGATTGATGGGCACTTGGGTTGCTTCTGCATCTTTGCAATTGTGAATTGGGCTGCTATAAACATTCAAGTGCAGATATCTTTTTTACAGAATGTCTTTTGTTCTTGGGTAGATGGGTAGATGCTCAGCAATTGGATTGCTGGATCAAATGGTAGTTCTACTTGTAGCTCTTTGAGGTATCTCCATATTACTTTCCAGTGAGGTTGTACTAGTTTGTAGTCCCACCAGCAGTGTATCAGTGTTCCTATCTCTCCACATCCACACCACCATTTTTGTTTTGGAATTTTCTGATAAAGGCCATTTCCACTGCAGATAAGTGGTAACTCATTGTGATTTTGATTTGCATTTCCTTGATGATTACAGATGTTGAGCACTTTTTTTTTTGTATTGGTTGGCCATTAGTCTACCATTTGAAAAGTTTCTGTTCATGTCCTTTGCCCACATTTTGCTAAGGTTGTTTGATTTTTTCTTGCTAAGTTTCCTGAGTTCTATATAGAATCTAGTTATCAGCCCTTTATTGGATGTGTAACATGTGCATATTTTCTCCCATTCTGTGGGTTCTCTGTTTGCTCTTGTGATAGTTTCCTTGGCTGTGCAGAAGCTTTTTAATTTGATCAGGTCCCATTTATTTAATTTTGTTGCTGTGATGGCCTTTGGGGTCTTCTTTATAAATTCTTTGCCTAGGCCAATGTCTATAATAGTTTTTCCTACCTTTTCTTTCAGAATTCTTATAGTTTCATAGCATAGATTTAAGTCTGTTATCCACCGTGAGTTGATTATTGTGATTGAAGAAAGGTGCAGATCCTGCTTCACTATTGCCGCTTTAAATCTATTGGTCATTATTGGTCTGTTTCCCAGGTCCTGAGACTTGGGTGGTTGGGTATTTCCAGGAATTTGGTTATTTCTTCAACCTTTTAGAGTTTATGTGTATATTTTTATAGTATTCACGCATGATACATTATAATTTTAATGGTATCTGTTGTCATTTCTCCCTTTCTATTTCTTTTTTTTTTTAACTTTATTTTTCCTGATTTCAGCACATTATGGGGGTACATATGTTTAGGTTACATATATTGCCCTTGCCCCACTGCGTCAGAGCTTCAAGCGTGTCCATGCCCCTGACAGTGTGCATCACACTCATTATCTATGTATATAACCATCTCCTCCTCCCCCCTCCCATCTGCCCGATGCCCGATAAATGTTATTTCTATATATGCACTTAGGTGTTGATCAGTGAAACCAATTTGATGGTGAGTACATGTGGTGCTTATTTTTCCATTTTGGGATACTTCACTTAGTAGAATGGGTTCCAGCTCTATCCAGGAAAATACAAGAAGTGCTATATCACCATTGTTTCTTATAGCTGAATAGTACTCCATGGTATACATATACCACATTTTATTAATCCACTCATGTACTGATGGGCACTTGGGTTGTTTCCAAATCTTTGCAATTGTGAATTGGGCTGCTGTAAACATTTGAGTGCAGATGTCTTTTTTATAGAATGTCTTCTGTTTTTTTGGGTAGATGCCCAGTAATGGGATTGCTGGATCAAATGGTAGATCTACCTGTATCTCCTTAAGTTATCTCCATATTTCTTTCCACAGGGATTGCACTAGTTTGCAGTCCTACCATCATTGTAAGAGTGTTCCTATCTCTCTGCATTCACTCCAACATTTATTGTTTTGGGACTTTTTGATAAAGGCCATTCTCACTGGAGATAAGTGGTATCTCATTGTGGTTTTGATTTGCATTTCCCTGATTATTAGAGATGTTGAGCATTTTTGCATATGTTTGTTGGCCATTATTTTGTCGTCCTTTGAAAAGTTTCTGGTCCTGTCCTTTGCCCACTTTTTGATAGGGTTGTTTGATTTTTTTTCTTGCTTATTTTCCTGAGTTCTATATAGATTCTAGTTATCAGCCCTTTATCAGATGTGTAGCATGCAAATATTTTCTCCCATTGTGTAGGTTGTCTGTTTGCTCTTGTGATAGTTTCTTTGGTTGTGTAGAAGCTTTTTAATGCAATCCCATTTAAAATACCAACATCATTTATCACAGATATAGAAAAAATAATTTTGCGCTTCATATGGAACCAGAGAAGACCCTGTATAGCAAAAGCAATCCTAGGCAAAATGAACAAAATGGGAGGCATCAGTTTACCAGATTTCCAACTATACTACAAGGCTATAGTAATTAAAATGGTATGTAACTGGCACAAGAACAGGGACATAGACCTTTGGAACAGAACTGAGAACCCAGATATAAAACCAGCCTCATATTGCCATTTAATCTTTGACAAAGCAAACGAAAACATACACTGGGGAAAAGAATCTTTATTCAATAAATGGTTCTGGGAAAACTGAGTAGCCACATGTAGAAGACTGAAACAGGATCCACACCTTTCACCTCTTACAAAAATCAACTGACGGTGGACAACAGACTTAAACCTAAGGCGTGAAAGTATAAGAATTCTACAGCAAAATGTTGGATATACTCTTCTAGACATTGGCCTAGGCAAGGAATTTATGAAGAAGTCCCCATAGGCAATCACAGCAATAACAAAAATAAATAAATGGGCACTTATCAAATTAAAAAGCTTCTGCACAGCCAAAGAAACTATCATGAGATCAAACAGACAGCCTACACAATGGGAGAAAATATTCGCATGCTACACATCTGATAAAGGGCTTATAACTAGAATCTATTTAGAACTCAGTAAAATCAGCAAGAAAAAATCAAACAACCCTATCAAAATGTGGGCTAAGGACACGAACAGAAACTTTTCAAAAGAAGACCGAATGATGACAAAAAAACATATGAAAAAATGCTCAACATCTCTAATCATCAGGGAAATGCAAATCAAAATCACGATGAGAATACCACTCATCTCCAGTTGGAATGGCCTTTATCCAAAAGTCCCCAATCAATAAATGTTGGAATGGATGTGGAGAGATAGGAACACTCCTGCAATGGTGGTGGGACTGAAAACTAGTGCAACCTCTGTGGAAAGCAATATGTCAATATCATTCAGAGATACAAGTAGCTCTACCATTTGATCCAGCAATCCCATTACTGGGCAGCATTTACCCAAAAGGACAAAAGACGTTGTATTAAAAATACATCTGCACTTGAATGTTTATAGCAGCACAATTCACAATTGCAAAGATGTGGAAACAACCCAGGTGCCCATCAATACATGAGTGGATTAATAAAATGTGTTATATATATACCATGGAGTTCTATTCAGGTACAAGAAACAATGGCGATATAGCACCTCTTGTATTTTCCTGGATAGAGCTGGAACCCATGCTGCTAAGTGAAGTATCCCAAGAATGGAAAAATAAACACCACGTGGACTCACCATCAAATTGGTTTCACTGACCAACACCTAAGTGCACATATAGGAATAACATTTATCGGACATCGGGCAGATGGGAGGGGGAGGAGGAGATGGTTATATACATACATAATGAGTGTGATGTGCACTGTCTGGGAGATGGACATGCTTGAAGCTCTGACTTGGGGGGGATTTGGCAAGGGCAATATATGTAACCTAAACATTTGTACCCCCATAATATGCTGAAATGAAAATAGAAAAAAGAATAAAGGCCATCAGCTTCTGCTTAACAAAAAAAACAACTACAAAACATGGATGAAAGAAATCAAAGAGGACACAAAGAAATGGAAAGAAACATTATATTTATGGATTGTAAGAATTAATATTGTTAAAATGATCATACTACCCAAAGCAATCTAAACCCTATCAAAATAAAGGTGGCTTTTCTCACAGAAATAGAAAAAAAGCACTCCTAAAATTTGTGTGGAACTACAAAAGACCCTGAATACCCATAGCAATCCTGAACAAAAAGAATAAAGCTGGAGACAACACGCTACCTAACTTCAAAATATACTACAAAGCTATAGTAAACAATACAGCATGATACTGGTATGAAAACAGACACATATATCAATGGAACAAAATAGCAAACCCAGAAGCAAACCCATATGTTTATATCCAACTGATTTTTGAGAAGGCTGCCAAAATATACACTGGATAAAGGACACCCTCTTCAAGAAATGGTGCTAAGAAAACTGGATATCCATATGTAGAATAATGAAACTAGATTCCTCTCTCTCACTATATACAAAAAATGAACTGAAAATGGATTAGAGACGTAAAAGGAAGAGCTAAAACTATAAAAATACTAGAAGAAAACACAGGAGAAACACTTCAGGATATTGGTTTGGGCAAAGGTTTTATGGCTGCGGCTTCACAAGTACAGACAACGAACTGAAAAATAGATAAATAGGATTTTATTAAACTAAAAAGCTGTGCACAGCAAAGGAAATAATAAATGGAGTGAAGAGACAACCTGTAGGATGGGAGAAAATATTTGCAAAGTATTCATCTGATGAGGGACTAATATCCAGAATATACAAAGAACTCAAACAACTCAACAGCAAAAATACAAATAATCCCATTTAAAAGTGGGTGAATTACTTGAATAGAAATTTGTCAAAAGATGACATACAAATTGCCACCAGGCATATGAAAAAAATGCTCGATATCACTAATCCATTGGGGTAATGCAAATGAGAAACACCATGAGATATCATCTCAGCCCAGTTAGAAGGGCTGGTGAGGATGCTGAGAAAAGGGAATTCTTAAACACTGTTGGTATGAATGTAAACTAGTAAAGCCCTTATAAGAAACAGTATGTTGGTTTCTCAAAAAAATTAAAAACTATATTAACATATGATTCAGCAATCCCAGTACTGGGTATTCATCCAATGGGGAGAAATTCGTATACCAAAGGGATACCTGCACCCCCATGTTTATTGCAGCATGATTCACAGTAGCCAAGATATGGAATCAACCTAAGCGTCCATCAGTGGATGAATAGATTAAGAAAATATGGTGTACAATGGAATATTATTCATCCATAAAAAAGAATGAAATTCTCTAATTTGCAACAACATGGATGGAATTTGATGTTGTTATGTTAAATGACATAAGCCACCCAAAACAGACACATACCATGTGTTTTCTCTTATATTTGACTAAAAAGTTGATATCATGGAGGTAGAAAGTAGAATAATGGTTATCAGAGGCTGGGAAGACTTGGGGGGAGGATGAAAGGAGGTTGGTTAATGTGTACAAATACGTAGTTAGATAGAAGGAGTAAGTTCCAGTGTTCAGTAGCACATTAGGGTGACCGTAGTTAACACTGATTCTTTGTATATTTCAAAACAGTTAAAAGAGAAGATTTAAAATATTCTCAACACATAGAAGTGATAAATGTTTGCAGTGATGGATGTCCTAAATACCCTGATTTGATCATTACACATTGTATGTTTATATCAGTATATCACATGTACCCTATAAATATGTGCAATTATTATGTATCAATAAAAACAGGAAACAATTTTAAGACAAGAAATGCTATTATTGAACCTTCAATTAAGAGTAGGTTTTAATCTTGCATTAATTAAATTTCAATTAAAATATACTAGATCATGCTTGAAAAGTAAATAGCAGTGAAGTTAGATAGAAGCTCTGTTATCTTTGGAGAATTTCCTATAGTTACATAGGATTCTTCTTTTTTTGAATATGTTAAGGAATTGTAAGATTATTTTGTATGACATTCACTTTGAAAATCTCTGAAAACCATTAGGTCAATTCAAAAAAATAATTTAGTATGCAAATGAACTCTGAATCACTAAATGAAGAAAGATAATAATGAAAATAATTTTCAGTTTTAGTACAGAAAACCAACACTTGGTTAAAAGTCTTGTTTTGTCTAAGGTCCCTGACATAGGCCTCCTTGAGATTATGGATAATCTCTGTGTTGCTCCAATTTAGGCCAATATGTATGCCTGTTTCATGTGATGGAGGTCTGAATGTTACTTGGCAAATTAAAATAATTTTCTACTCCTACTTTTCAGGGAGTCAATTTTACATAAATGTGTGGGTTTCTTAAAAATTCAGATTTCTAGCAATGGATGAGATTCCATATTAAAAAAAAAAAAACAGAAGCTTATTTAGTGAGGCCAGGCTTAGACTCAAATAAAATTCTCTTCCAGGGAGCTATCCAGGGTACTAGACCATGTCTACCTAAAGTTTTCCTAACCACACTGGTCAAGAACCCTCTGCCAAGATCAATGTGTACCTATTTTCCTAACTTCAACTTGCTTATCTCTGAGTTGTTCACTACAGGTAACCTAGAAGCCTGTCACTTGTCCCATGTGTTCCCAAGCTAAATGAATTATGTACACACACACACACGCATATTATGTAGACAACTCCAAATTTGCCCATTTTCCTAGTTGAATTCCTAAGCATGTCATCAGAAAAAAAATAATTTAATTATGTTCAACTATGTATACTAATAATAAGCATTAATAATAATACTAAGTTGCTATTCATATGCTTTTTAAAATAAAATATCTTACTTGTTTTGACTAATATCTTAGAGCAGCAGTTCTCAAAGTGTGGTCTCCAAACCAACAGCATGAAAATCACCTGAGACCTTGGTAGAATTGCAGGTACTCAGTCCCCAACCAAGATTTCCTGAAACAGAAATATTTAGGGTGTAGGGTGAGCTCAGCAATCTATGTTTTGACAAGCCTTGCAGATGATTCTGATTCACACTTACTGATGACTTAGAGTAAGGTGTTAAAAAGACCATAATTTCTTGTCTGAAATTATCTGTTTCAGTTTGATATAAATTCTATTTAGAAACCTCAAATGCCAGGGGAACATAGTGAGCAGGTAATGATGGGTCCAAGGAAATCCTTTATTATTACTTCAGTGTTGGGAACTCTGATCACATGTTTTATTGTAGGTGACAATAATTTTGCAAATTATATACAAAATACGGTCTGACACTAGGCAAATTGGTAGATGCACAAGTTTATAATTTTTATTGATTTACATATTTAGGAGCATGTTTGAAGTTTGAGCAGGGTAACAGCTACTTCCATATCCTTAACCAAAGAATCCTTCACCCTTATCTCAGAACGAACTCCCTTCAACAAAGTTCCAAGATTGGGAAGGAACTGAAATTGAAAATTGTCAGTTAGGGAAGAGACATCGAATAACAAGTCAAATCGGCTGATTCAACCTTGGTGAATGAGACGTTGTGAAGGATATTACAGCCATATTATCTTCATATCTGGTGTCATTGCTTTGCTTATAAGAATTATTTTTTCAACTATGGCTAGTTATTGCATTTATTTATAGAAGCCTTAGAATTCATTTCCTGTTTAGTAGTTTGATTATTCTAACATTTTGGCAAACCCAGTAGTAAGATCTATTACTTTTCCTGATAATAACATTATAACCAAGTATTTTGACCTGATTTAAAGAGATTTAGAAATAAGTTTTTCTGTTTCATACTTTGCTTACATATAATATAGCAGAACTCTTTTGTAACAAGTGCTGTTATTAGAATGAAACGTAGTTGGAATTTTAGCTAAATCATGAAATAGAAATATCTTTCATAAAATAATTGGGAGTAAGACAATAAATAATGATTACTGCTCCTCCCACTTGCTAGTATTATTAAGAATTTCATTCTCTCTATATTATAAACTTCAGTTACTGTCCAAAGAGGAAAAAAATATTGAATTATGATCATATTTATCATTTATTTATTGCTTAATCTAATTCATTTAAACATACAGGCAATAATGAGTTTACATTTCACAAATATATGTGAATTGCTCACATTTTTGCAATTGATTTGTAGGGGCCCAATGTTACTCAGTATTTTTAGACAATGAAAGTCCTCTGGAAACTCCTAAGGTATTATTTAAAGATAATGACTATTAATACTTAAACACTTACAAGTTCCATGTTTCTGTATATGAGTTCTATTTTTATATTCTTAAATCAGAATATCTCCAAAATAAGATATTTGAATATTTTTCTAATAGCGTTTATATGTTCTGTGTTGGCTCACCATTTTCCCTATATTTGGATTATAATCTTTTGGGAAACAGTCAGAGAATACTGAGAGACTATGTGGCTCTTTCTATAATTATACCCCAAATATGCATGACTTTGTATATGTCACAGTTTAGAAATCAGAGCCACAGTGTAAGAACCCCGGGTGGTCTATGATCTGCTGATCAAAGGCCCTTGGTTCATATTTCACACCCCCTTAGTGGGGCCAACATGGGTCAGTTAACTTTTCTTAGTTAAATTACATGACCACTCACTTTCACCCTGACCCTGGTCATTCAATGTGTGCCATTTGTCACAGGGTAAAAATGTCAGTGTGGAGGTTTATGTGTACCCTTTCCTTAGTCCTGTAAATACTCAGAACACATGATCTAATGGTGGTGGAGCCCATATCATCATCTTTTATGATAAACAATATATTGTTTAAAAACTATATATAGTAAATTCCGTCTCCAGAACCACCAAATTGCCAACCATTGTGTATTTTTTTAATGCTATGCTACAGTAATGGAAATTCAGAGGTGCATAGTCTTATGGACAATTTCAGCCTAAAAATCTCCTGAATACTAAAAAGAAAGCAATAATTTCTGCTGTGTATACTTTGCAGAAGACTGAGAAGCTCAAGTCTTCACTAATACCTGCTCTTGTGCTTAAGTAAAAAGTCCATGTTTGTCACCAACAGTCCAAGGGCCTTCTGGGCTAGTAGAAATTAGGTCATGTGGGCCCTGTTTACTAGTAATTTAAAATCAGAATGATGCCTCTGATATACAGAGTCAATACATAAAAAATAAATATTTAAGTTCTGCAGAGTTAAGTACTGTCTTATTCATTTTTGTATCAGCCCACAGCTTTAACATAACGTGGCTAGAGTAGAGAAGTGCTGTTTGTCTATCCAACATATTTATTGAACACTAACCATACGCTGTAAATGCTGAATTTAATAAGTTAATTAATTCAACAACATTGAGAAAAGCTCAAAGATTGCTGGTAAAGAAAGATTAAGAGGTGCTGGAGGGCCAGGTGCAATGGCTTATGCCGGTAATACCAGTGCTTCGGGAGGCTGAGGCAGGAGGATTGGCTTGAGGCCAGGAGTTTGAGACCAGCCTGGATAACATAGGCAGTTCCTGTCTCTACAAGAAAAAAAAAAATTTTGTGTGTGTGTGTTTCAAAAAACTTTATTTATGGGCACTTAAATTTGAATTTTATACAACTTTTAAAAAATAATTAGTTGGGTGTGGTGGTGCATACTTATAGTTCTAGCGACTTGGGAGGCTGAGGCAGGAGTATTGCTAGAGCCCAGGAGTTTGAGCTTGCAGTGAGCTATGATGATGCCACCGCACTCTAACATGCTGCAGAGCAAGATCCTGTCTGAAAAAAAAAAAAAGTGCTGAAATAAGGATATGGTAAAGATGTTATAAAGGCACAGAGGAATGAGCGGCTAATTTTCCGCAGGGGACAAGTGGAGAAAAGGTATGGAGAGAAGGTAAGATCAGAGAGTCTTCACAGAGCATCAGAGTCAGGTAGAAGATTTGGTCTCAGGCAGACCTGCTTTTAATTCAAGATTTTCTCCTTAATAGCTGTGAGGTCTTGGAGAAAATCACTGAACCTTTCCTAGACTAAACTTCCTTATCTGTAAAATACAGATAATGTAAATTTTTATAAATTGTTATGAGGGCTAAGTGAATTCATGAAGAGTGTGTGCCTGGAGCATAGTGGGCTCTCAATAAATAGTTGTTAATGTTGATTGCTATTAAGTTGCATAGTGGCCAGGTGAGGTGGCTCATGCCTATAATCCTAGCACTCTAGGAGGCCGAGGTGGGAGGATTGCTTGAGCTCAGGAGTTGGAGAGGAGACCTTGCCTCCACTAAAAAGAGAAAAATTAGCTGGGTGTCATGGGGAGCACCTGTAGTCCCAGCTACTTGGGAGGCTGAGGCAAGAGGATCACTTGAGCCCAGGAGTTTGAGGTTCCAGTGAGGTACAATGATGCCACTGTACTCTACCCAGGGCAACAGAGTAAGACTTTGTCTTACAAAAAATAAAAAGTTGCATAGGGAGGCCGGGGATAGGGAAGAGGCAATAACATGTGCATAGATTTGACCAGAGTATGAGGTGGCAAATAGTGAAGATGAAATGAAGCTGTAAAGACAGTCATATGGTGAAAACATTTGCACTCAGAGCAAAGGAGTTTGGATATTTTACAGGAGATGATGAAGAATAATTGAAGAATTTTGATCACTGGGTTGACAGTGGGGAGGATGGATTGGTGGCAACAGAGATTATAAATTTAGAGTCAGAAGACAAGTTAATAGGGTTTATCATTAGTTTAAGGAAATATTCTAAGGGGTGAACTGAGACAAAGGCAGTGGGGATGCAGCAGACATTTAAAAATATTTGAGATAGAATTAAAAGGGCTTGTTAATTTGAAAGTTGTGAGAAACAGGAGTCTAGTAAAACCACAGAGTTTTGATTATTTTTTAATATGGGAGATATATGTATGGTTATATGCTAAAGAGAATGTTTAATGAATGAACACATATGAAGGTTAAATTTTATATATGAAGCAAAGTAATACACTCATTCTAAGGAAGGTTCTTAATATAAGTGATGCAGTATATTTATCAAATGCACATGACAATGGCAAAGGACAGATTCATTCATTCAGAAAATATTTACTGAGCCCCATTATATTCCAGGAATATATCCTAGGTGCTGGGGGGATTAAATAAACAAACACACCGCGTGTTGATTGGTTTTATGAGGAAAAAGCAGGGCAAGGCTAGAGAGTTATAGGGGTGGTATGTTAGATAGAATGGTTATGGAAAGACTCTCTGAAGTGACATATAATCAGCAAATGAGATGGATGGTGGAGGTCATTAATTGCCCTGGAGAAGACTAGGGATCAAATTCAGTTTTGAATAGGTTAAGTTTGTGATATGTTTTGGTATCCAAGTAGAGATGTTGAACAGGCAGTTGCAGGTACAAGTCCTGACTTAAAAAAAAAAGAGTTTGTGGTTGGAGATAATTTTGGACATCCTCACATACAGATGGGATTTATGCCATGGGTCTGGATGAGATATGGGAATACCTAGAATTTGGGGGAAAATAGAGGTGGGGTACTGAACCCTGAAGTTCCAACAGTCAGAAATTGGCAATATGAGCAGTGAGCCAGCAAAGGAAACTGAGAAGAAATGGCCAATAATGTGGGAGAAAAACGAACACTGCTTTGTTCAGTGGGCCAATTGAAGAAAATGTTTAAAGAAAGAGGAAGTTATGAATTGCATCAAATGCTAGTGAGTGGTCCAGCAAGTTGAAGTCAATAACAGCATGGTTTTTGCTGACGGGAAAGGTCCGGTATAGGGAGGAAAATAGATGACGTGGAAGAGAGGAAGCAGAGTTGCAGAACAAAGGTTTTCAGTAGTCAAGGGGGGATAAGGCCCAGCGTTCAAATGATAGGGTTTAGTTAAGAACAGTGTCAGTTCAGTCAAACATAAGTTTATGCTCATGTGTCCACATACACTCTCACACATTTTCACGGTTTATAGCTCCATGCACCCACTACTTTAAATGCTTTCACTTTTAAAGAATCATGTCCCTAAAGCTCACTTTCTCCTTGAGGTTTTAATCAGAGTAAGTGGGAGGGCAGTATTAGTGATCCTTGTTTGCAATTCAGTGCCAACCTCTGCTTTGTTAGCTCTCCATGCCAGATGGTGAAATAAATGGAGGGCATAGTTCGGTGTTCTCCACGCGTACACAACATCCTTAGGTGCAGAAGGGGGACAGGAGTGGCATGTGTTTTACGGAAAACATTAGAAACCTCTCCAAGGTACTGAGCAGGCTTAGCCGCTGTTACAGTTGCTCTAAGTCTCTGTGGAGTGTCAAAGGTGGAATAACTTTTTACTTTGAGTTCTAAAGAATTTTAATGAGAAGCATCTTGGTTATTCCTCGTGTGCGAGGCTGCCACTTCATTTGTCTCCGTTATATCGTTAGCGCCCAGTAGAGTGTGGCTTAGAGTAGCAAAGCAGTAAAGCTTGATTTGAAGAAGGTGGAAAAATTATGAATACCGTCACTACAGATCCGATATTGTCGGAGCAGGGTAGGGGAAAGCTTAGCTGTGGACATCCTGTCTTTGTTGCCACGGTACAGTCCAATAAATGGCGTGTGTGTGCATATGTGTATGTATGTTGTGAACACGAAAAACACTGTGTGTCACCAGTAGTGTAAGGGCAATCAGCGGGAGGATCAGGAGAAGGACAAGGGAGGTGGGGGGGTAGGAAGCACAGGTATACTTATTTCTTTTAAATGTATTTTCTCCTGCCTCTAGCTTCTAGGAGGCTAATGTATAATGGACTAAAATCCCCGCCCTAGTATTTGTCACTAAATACAGAAATGGGCGTGGTTCGGCGTATAGGACACCTGCTTTTCCTGAGCTCTGCAAGCAGATACTCTTGGAGCTCTCCCAGACACTGATTCTTCAAGCGCTCCGGAGGGTCCCCTAGTTCCCTCACCCTTTTTGGGAATCCTCCCGCCAGCAAGGTTGCTCCGTAGACCTGAGAGGGCCTGCTGAGCATGTGTGAAGAGAGCCGCGCATGCTCCGTTGAGTGGGCAGGTTTACCAGGGCGCTAGCAGTGGCTTTTACTACTCTTCACAGCCTACCCCGCCCAGCAGTCCCCCTCCCCTGTATCCCATCCCCCACCACGCGGTTCCCCGCATCCACCCCGCCCCACTTTCCCAGCCCCCTTCCCCCCAGGGTGGGGAATCTCCATTGACGTTTGGGTGACGCCGTTGTGCCGCCGCCGTGGGGGGTTCTGGGCGCCGCACAGGTAACGCCGCTGCTGCCGCCATATTGACAGAGTTGGGGGCGGGGAGGGGGCCCGCAGAAGCCGGTGGGGGGAGTCACTGCCGAGCGGCCGTCGTGGCGGCAGCGGCACTGCTGAGCGCGAGCTGAGCGGCAATTCTCAGAGAGGCAGCACAGAGTCGTCTTCTCTATGGGAAGCAGCAGCCTTCCGCGGCGGCGGCGGCGGCGACCCCCGGCTCCCAGCCTCTGAGGGACCCCGCGGCGAGGGCAACGGTCGCTGAAGGAGGGGCTGGGGGGTCTTAGCGGCGGCGGGCCAATTCAGTAGACGGGATGCACCGCCGCGCCAGCGGTCGACGGCTCCTGTTTGAGTGCTCCTGAAGGGGCGATGCTACCGTTCGCTCCTCAGGACGAGCCTTGGGACCAAGAAATGGAGGTGTTCCGCGACGGCGGCGGCGCGAGCTGCGGCGAGGTTAGTGTGGTGGCCGAACGGGCTGGAGCAATCCCCCTCCTTCCCCTCAGGACCCTGCCCGGGCGGCCGAGAGAGAAGGGGTGTGGGGCTGGGGAGCGGGGCGGCGGGGCAAGCCGTCTAGAGGCTGCCTCAACTGCATTTTCGCCGGGGAGTGGGCGGAGACCAGGCGGCGGGCTCGGGCGTGCGGAATGAGTGCCGCGGGGGCCCGGGCTCGGCCTTGGGCGGAGCGCATGCCTCTCGGGCACGCTGGAGTTGTTGTGACTTAAGTTTCTTCACTTTTCGACCCGAGGTGGGACTGGGGGACGCGCGGGGTGCCGCCCCTGACTCGGTGCATCCCTCTTTCTCCGCTGCGCCCGGTTTGCTCGCTGGGAACAGTTTGGGGGACAGCTGCGGACTCCAGCTCGCTGTTGAGCCCCCAGCGCTTTAGGAACCCAGCGCAACAAAAACCACAGCAAGGTGACTAAGTAACTCTGGGGACATTTGCATATAGCGTTGAGTATTCCCTGGTAAATTTGCTTTCTTGGGTCTCTGCGGCTTGTTAGAATTCTTTGTAATGCTCAAGTCGAGTTAAACTGGCGACTTATCTCCAGTCACCAGGCTTCAGGTGATGTTCTGCTGCCTCCTCTCCGGTCCCCTTCATTCTACTGCCTTTTTCCTCCGCCCCTTCTCCTTTTCCCAGCCACTGTCCACGCCCCATTGGCCGGTAAAAGAGGAGGCAAAGTAAACCCCAGCCCTTACAAGACGAATCTTTGGTAAGACTTAGCGAGGTTCAACCAAAATATTTTGGTTCTCCTCTCTTCCCACTCTTCTTACTTCTGAAACTGTTCTGGCTGTGCTTTGGGCAGCTGTGCGGTGAAAACTTAGATGTACACAGGTACTTTGTTTTTATTGTTGTTGTTAAAAAACCGGGCAGCATTTAAAAACAAAAACGTGTCTTTTGTGATAGAAAGTCGGATCCTTTTCTGATAACATAATCGACTGCATACTACTCCAGTAGAGGCCACCACACACCTCCTAAAAATAGTTGGTGAATGTCAAATTGATTCACAGTAGGATATTTTGAGGTAAGACTCACAATCCTCAACATATCAAGGGTGCAACTTTGTGTTCAAGTAATTGCTCCATCCTTTAAGAATACACTTGGACTGTTGTATGATTACCTTGTTCTTTTTTCTGTCTTTTAAAATTTTTTCAAATAAGCTGTTGTTAAGATTACATGCAAGAATAACATGTAACAAGAAATGAAGTGGAAATAAATTCAGAAGTACCCTAAAGTTGAACCATCTACACTTATCGGAATATTTTATTAGTAAATTTAGCAATTCTGAAATATGTTTTAATATTCTCCATCTCTTATGAATGGGATAAATGAAGAGAAGTTCATTTCTTCTTGAAATGTGGGAATACGAACTGCTTGCATGAATTTTCTAGCAAGTCTATTGAAGGGGACAGGAATTTTGTTTTATTCATGTATGTAATCTATTGACTTACAGTCACAGGCATTTAGTTTATAAAATAGTTAAATGCTTTGGTATAAGGATGGGATGGGAGGTGGGGAGTCTTTCGCATGCCTACTATTTTATTATTTTGTTAACTTTGAATGCAGTATGTTTTAAATTGTAATTACCACATGTGGTTTTTTTTTATTGTTTGCAGTATGTTTTAGGTATTGTAGAGATTTAACAATGGGTCTCTCTACCTCAGCAATTTGGAAAAATACTCGAGTGGAAATTGTTAATCCCTATGAAGTAAAACGAAAGGTGAAGGTAATGTGGTGAAGATAGTATTTCTGCCTACTTTCTCTAAAACAGTTATGATTGGTTAGATTTAACCCTACAAGTGACTTAATTAAAAATATTCTAGGTGACAGCTAAACGTTACATTTGAACAGACCCACTTTAGTACTTAGAAAAATTTTGTTTTAATTATATCATTTTGATAAGAAGGAAACAATTTTACTTTTGAGAATTTATATTAATTTTAATTACCTGTTTGTTGATGTTGACTTTAAAAATGTTAACTTTGAGTATGAGCTTTACAACCCTCATTCGTGATAGTTTTTATAACTAAGAGTGTTTTCATTGTAGAATATATATTTTTAAAATGTGCTGGAATCCTTAAAAATTAGGTAAGAGTGTGTTAACTTTAATGTCAAAGCAAATAATTTATGTCAATTTCTATGTGTGTTAATCCTGGTAAGATTAAAGATTATAGACACTACCATATATTTTGGACTCTCTTGTATCTTTTACCTGTCTTGCTTGCATGGGTAGTTGTTAACTTTTGAATTATCGTTCAGAAGTGTGTAAGTTGGTTGTTTGAAATGCTTAACATGTTTTCCCATGGGAAAAACTTATTAAGAGTAGTTACATTTTTAGCTCAGTACACAATAACAAGGTGTAATGATGAAGAATCTGACTACTGTTTGTGAAATTGTTCTATGGTAAAATGTGTTGAGGTTTCAACCGAAAATTAGCTTGGTTTCAGTGAGAGATGGAGAACGAGCCTGAAAAGGGGAAACTTGGGCTGTTTTGGCTCCTGGGAAGAGAGTACTTGAAAGAGGGGAAATAGTGTGAGCAGAAAACTCTGGTTGTGGGAGCTCTTGCAGGCTTGTCTCAATAAAGTCTATTGGGAATAGGAACTTCAAAGGGTATCGTCCCTCAGGCAGCTACAATTTTCGATCTTGCCTGGATTCTGTCAGGATCAGGTAAGAGGTGTTACTTAAGGTGGCATGAGTATTGGTCATTCTGGGCATGAGTATTAGTCATAATGACCAGCCTATTCGAGTAATAGAAACTTTTCACAAGTTAGTGCCATGAACATTACAGTTTATTTATTTATTTATTTTTTGGTCAGGGAGTGCCTACTTCCTTATGGGGGAGTTGATTATATAGTTTTCAAATTGCATATCATATTAAAACTCTGATATTTTTACATTATTTCTTTAGCGCTACTTTTGTTTAAGCAAGTTAGTTTTTTTTTTCCCCCCTTGAGACAGGATCTCGTTATGTTGCCCAGGCTGGCCTCAAACTCTTGGGCTGAAGCCATCCTCCTGCTTCAGCCTCTTGGATAGTTGGGACTGTAGGCACTTGCCACGATGCCTGGCTAAGCTAGTTAGGTTTTTGAGATTAATGCAGTTCACTGGTAAAATCAGTTTGGGATTAAAGCCACAGACTTAAAAAAAATTAACCAGGATGACAAATACATCTAAATTGGGAAAAACTGCTAGTTTTAATGATTTTCATGATACCCTGTAGTAATAGAGGAAAGCACCTGAGCTTTGGAGGCACATAAATCTGATTTCCAATCCTACCTCCACCTTATACTAGCTGTGTGACCCAATGCATGTTACCTAAGCTTTCTGAGCTTCGGTTTCTTTATCTGTAAATGGGAGAAGAACCATCATCAAGAGTTGTTATGTAAAGAAAATAAAGTGCTGGGTTTGATAAACTTAGCAAGGCGTTTTGCACATAGTAGGTCTCTGGTACACAATAGTTCCTTCTCTTTTCCCATAGTCGTCATCGTGCCTTTTTCCCTGCCCTTATACTTTGAATTATTATCACCTATATTAAAATTTTGGAATGTATAATAGATAGCCACAACCATAGCTCCAGCTTTCCTTGTTATGAGCAGTTTTTCTTAAGACCTCCTTCCTAGATCTGATCATTTGATATAAGTATAGTGGAGCTCTCACTCTGCACATTTGTAGTTACAGGTGATTCAGGGTTAAAATATGGGGTTATATTTAGAAATACTTTGAAGGATAAGAAGGCACAAGTAATTTCATTTATTATATCACGCTAATGAGGTGTTTTGTTGATGTTTAATTTTGTTGTTCTTTTTTTTTTTTCGCAATTCTGAACTCTTGTTATGGTAGGAATTGGTTGAGTCCATCAAGTATTTATTGAGAGTACAAGGCAGGGTAGCACATAGTGCTGTAATGTGAGATGCCTAAAAATATACCGTAGAGTCCCACCCTACTGCCACAGTTTTAAGACAGGCATGTGTGGAAATTGTTACTATAAAACACAAGACCAATCAGTAATGTGGTGATGATGATGGTTTAGGGATGATCTGGTATGGCCTTGTAAAGGAGGGGGAATTTGAACAGGGCATTAGAGAGTGGCAATATTTTCACAGACAGAGATGACAGGGGTATATTTCAGGTGGGTGGGGACAACATAAACAAAGGCATGAAGGTGTTCTGAAAGAAGAAGGAATCTGATACTGCTATGATATAAGTCTGTGGTGTGGGAGCAGGGATATGGTATGAGATAAGATAAGGAATGTATTAAAGGTAGGCTAGGCCCAGTTTTGTGGGACTTTTAAAGCCATTTTAAAGGTTCAATTTTATTTTATAAATGGGAGCTGCTGAAGGTTTTTGATGACATGAATGACTATCAGATTTGTGTTTTGAAAAATAACTGATAGTGTATAGGATTAATTGGAGTGGGGGAGATACTGAAGGTAGGGAATATCAGATAGGAGACTGTTGTATTAGTGGAAATAGTGAGATTTTTGAGCTAGGACAGAAAGGGGAAGAAAGAGATGCTTGATGTGAGAGACCTGGCAGAAGTAGAATAGTTAGAATTTGGTAACTGATTGGATGTTGAGGAGTAAGAGGGGAAAAATAAACAACTGAGATGAGCATTGTGGTAGGAATTAATTCAATTTAACAAACATTTAATGCACACCTGCCAATATAAGTCTCTATACTATCTACTCAGTGGATACAAAGATAAACAGATCTTTGCAGCATAGGGAGATAGAAAGCTAAAATGAACTTCTCCCTTTCTAATATTGTCTTGAACAAAGCAGACCACTGTAAAAATTTATGGTCATGTTTGAAATGCTTAAAATCTTTACTACCAAAGGTGAATGCACTTATTACTAGCTAAAAAGTTTTTCATGCTTTTTAAATGGGCCTTAGGCCTATAATTCTTGTTTCACTAACATTAAATAGTCATCAGCCCCTGGGTACAGAGGGCTGTTCTGAAAATAGTGACCAGTGCTTGTTTCTGGAATGTGGAAAAAAGAGCAGGGACACCTTTATTTCTTATACAGTTTCACCAAGTTTATTTGGAATAGATATGGGGGGAGGGATCAGAAGGGCCTGGCCTCTCCCTGACACAGATGCCTTCTCAGTTTCTCCAAGTCTGTCTTTCTTTAAAACATTAACTGCTATGTGAGTTGTAATTAACTCATGCTAGTTTTGAGCCCTGGGCCTTGTGAAGCAAAATCTGGGCAAAACTCTGCAATTGGTTTGTGAAAATCTTACTTGTTGATGTTCTTATTGTTACAATTAATATTGACAATTTAATTCTAAAAATATGGACTAAAGGAATAGAAGTCAATACATTTTGTTTTTATATTTATGTTTACCTTTAAATTACACTTAAGACTAACAAGTCAAAAAAAACACTGTATCCTTATGAACTATTTTTCAAGTTTTCACATTACTTTTTACATTACTAATTTTCAAGTTTTTATATTATTTTTTTATTGAAAAAACACAGAAAACAATAAAAATAACAAATTTTTCATTAAATTAGAAAGTATTTTGTTTTCAAAGCTTTTATTCTATTGTTGTAATAAAACACCATGGTCTCAAGGGGGGGAAATATTGCTAGTGTGGCAGTCAATGTGTTAAACCAGTCTGGTCTAGAAATATGCAGGTCAGTTCTTTCAGGGCGGGGCCTCTGTATTTCTCTATCTTGATTAGTTCATCAAGAGAGTGAATCATTACCTTGCTGTTGTATAATAAGGCCTACCAATGGTATAGTTGCTTTATTGGTCCATATTGTTTCAATACTCACCCTCTCATAATCTCTCTCATCTATAATTTTGATGAAGAAATACAAGATTTGTTCCCTCTTCCTGTAATTTCTTTTTTGATGGGTGCTGTCATTGTATTTAGCAGAAGTTCTGATGATTTGGTAAGCGTGTGGAATCTTGAGGTAAACCTTTTATACTTTGTTAGAATTTGCTATGTAATGTTTACCCGTTTATGTTATTTACAAGGATTATTTACTGGTCTTGCTGATAGTTTTTTTTCTTTGTATATTTTCTTTTGTTTTGATATGTTTGCTTGGTTTTTGGTGGTAAAAGAATTGGATGGGAGAGGGATTTAGAGCTAAGCTTAATCTGTCTTTTGCAGATAATGGAGATGTTTTCTGAATTGCCCTGGAGGCATTCTGTGTAACTGATTTTACTGCTAGATTTTAACCTGTTATTTGTACATTTAAAGCAGGTACTGCTGTGTGTGTGTGTGTGTGTGTGTGTGTGTGTGAGAGAGAGAGAGACAGAGACAGAGACAGAGAGAGAGAGAGGAAGGGAGGGAGAGGAGAGGGGGGCAGAGTGCATGTATGTTACTTATGCTTTGTTTCATTTCACAAAGTATTGGAGATAGTTTACAGGGAATAAAATCCATTAACAAACTATTGATATTCAGGGTAAGAGAAAACACAGAGTAAAAGATGTATGGAAAAGGTGCACAGTGGGGGTGAAGGATGAAATAAGACACAGGTAAGCAGGCTCTAAGGGTTTACTATATGTTTAAAATATAGTTGGATTGTAAATTTGGTCTTGAATTTATCTGGGCTGGTTGTTCTTAACTCTGGTGTATATTAGATTTACCTTGGAGTTTTAAAAAATTATCCATGCCAATGCTTCACTCACAGAGATTCACATTTAACTGATCTGGAGCGGGGTGGTCTGGACATCATTCCCCAGATTATTATGATGTACAGCCAGTTTAAAGAACAGCTATAGGCCAAAGTAAAAAGAAATAGCCATATAGTTCTTGTTATTCAACAAGATCAATAAAAAATCATATCAGTTCCCAAGCTAGCAATGAGCTCTACAATAAATTTTCTGTGTGTTTCATTCTGTTATTGTTTTAAGATGTGACCCTCAAAAGAGATTGTTTGAGCTGTCTTGTATCCTCTTACTGTTTAGTTTTGAGGATTTTTTTCATTAGAGTGAAACCAAAATTTTAGTGTACTAGCTGATTTTGATATAGTTTAGCTGTATATAATAATTAGGAGGTTAAGTGTACTTGTACTTGTGTATCTTATAATGCCAGCTAAGTAAGGGGATAGTGACACTGTTTTGAATAACATGTATCACATTACATCTCTAAAACAATTCTCAAAGGCTACTGATAATTATCATTACTATATGGTTCCTCTGCTTTTCTTATAAAGTGGTTGAGGACAAATTTTAAGAGGAAATATAGCAATTTTAACACCCAATATACTTTTTGTTTTTTAAATTTCCAAATATTATGGAGGTACAAACACTTTGGTCACATAAATTGCAATTGCACCACCTGAGTCAAAGCTACAAGCATGCCCATCCCCCAGACAGCACACATAGCACCCATTGGGTGTAAATTTACCCATCACCTCCTACCCACTCCCCGCCTGATCCCCAATGAATGTTACTTCCATATGTGCACATAAGTGTTGACCCATTAGTACCAATTTAATGGTAAGTATATGTGGTGTTTGTTTTTCCATTCTTGTCATACTTCGCCCATCAGTACATGAGTGGATTGATAAAATGTGGTGTATATATACCATGGAGTACTACTCAGCCATAAAAAATGGAGAATTAGTACCTCTTTTATTATCCTGGATGGAGCTGGAGCCCTAAGGTAAATATTTTATCTGAAAAGACATTGGAATCCATTCCATTTAATAAATGTATTTAAATTTAAGGGAAAAAGAGATGTGGCATTTATTGTACATGTACAATGAACCAGACACTGCTAGATGCTTCACATAGATTACCTCATTCAGTTTTATTCACTCTTCAAAAACAGCTTTGTAAGATAGTGTCTCTTTTTTAACAGATGGAAAAGATACATGCAAATCATTGGGAGCTGCATCTGGAATTTGAACCTAGATTATATTAAATTCATGGTTTTTCCTCTCTACATTGCTATCTCCCTGAGAAGGACAATATTGAACGTAAGGACAGAATATAGACACGTTGTTGACAGTCATATCAGATTAGCAATCACATCACTGATTCAATAGCCAGACATGTCTACTGATATAAATAAAGGTCAACAAAATCCCAGCAACCATGTTTTTTGTTTTTATTTTTTGTAGACATAGATGAGCTTATTGTATAACAAAATTTATGTGTAAAAGCACAGGACATAGAAGCTCTAAAACAATTTTTAAAAAGAAGAATAAAATGAAAGAGATTGCTCTCTTGGATATTAAGCTTTACTATGTATCTGTAATTAAGACAGCATGGTATGGGTGAAACGATAGACACATAGACCAATGGAACAGAATAGAGAACCCAGAAATAGACCACACAAATGTGCTCAACTAAATTTTGAGAAAAATGCAAAAACAAAGTTTAAGATCAGTTTTTAAAATCTGAGGAAATTTTAGGGGAAAATTTGCTTTTTTTTTTTTCAAAAAAGTAGAATGTAAAATTTATTTGCGCTTCCTTACTGAGGATTCTTGGGAAATGATTACATAAAATATTTTTACTATTTTCAACTATATAGTTGAAATTTGTCATTAAGATACAAGTAGGCAAAATGGAACATGAATGTTCCTAAAAACATAAGCTGTATGAAAGGTGAGTTTATGGGTTCATTAAACTTCTCAGAGGATCAGAGCAGGCAAAACTTCAGAAAAGGAAGGAGAGAAACTTCATATGATGGATAATGTGGACTGAATATCAGGTTTCATATTACTTTTATTTTTTCTTAAATACAGCATCATGAGAGGGATTGGGGGTATGTGATATAGAAATTGTGCTAATTGAGAATAGCCATAATTCAGAACTAAGCCATTAGGTCTGATTTGATAAAAAATCCATTGCGTTCATGATTGTTCACCTGGAGCAGCTGCAATGACAAATAAATGTGGTCAGAAATAATTCCGTTTCAAACTTATATGGGCATATACAGAAAACCATACATTGATTATGTAGATATATACTGGAATAATGGAATATACATAGAAATAATTTGTATTTGATTTTATAATATATTTTACAAATGGAGAAGAGTATACCTTCTGGTCCAATCATAAAACATTTTTGTTTATCGTATGTAGAGCAGTTATGTAAGAATAAATGAATTCTTACAGAACTTCTGAAGGGAAGTCAATATATATTCTCAGAAAAGACAAGATCATTTAGCAATTTCATATCTATAAGCAATATTAATTTTAGTTGATTTGGTCCTTATGCTGTTATATATAACAGTAGTTTTTTTTTTTTCCTTTGTGAGGGTAGTTTTTATTTTGGGTGATAAATTTCTCTATTTCTTCTATGAAAGTTGAACTGTTACTATCTGTATTGGGTGCAAATAGGGGAAAGTGTGTGTGTGTTTAGTAAATAATCCCTTTTATGTAGATTTTCAAATTTAGTTGGTTGAATTGGTGAACGATTGTCTTTTGCTATTTTAAATATGCTTCCTGTTTCAATGATTCTTTTTCTTTTGTAGTTTCTTTTCTTTTTTTTTTTTTTGAGAGGATAAAGTTGCTTTATTGGTTTGGTTTCCAAGTCATGGAAAGCAAAACACCATATCAATTTAGTGAGCAAACACACAGAGGTGCTTCTGAACCACGAGGCAGAAAACCATTCACATTTACCTTCATAATTGGCCTTTTTGGATTGGCCAAGAACATAACACCATCACTCCCTTCTGTGGTGTGGAGGAAAGTCAGGATTCCTTTTTCTGTCTTATGGGCTCAGTGTCTTCTTTTTGTACTCCTTTTGGATTGTTATAATTGCTTCTTTTGGATGGTTCAGTTCCAGTCTCACCCTCAGGTATTGGAAATGCTCGTTACAGTCCGGAAGTTAGGAGCTCGTGTCTTGGAGAGAGGATGTCTCTGCGCAAATCCCATATATAATAGTAGTTTTTATTTTATTGCTGTGCAGTATTCTGTTTGTGTGAATGTACCATAGTTAGTTTATCTGTTAATCAGCTCAAGGACATTTAGGTAATTACCAGCATTTGTTGATTATGAATAAAGCCATTATACACATTTATGCGCAGGTTTTAATTTGAACATAACTTTTAATTTATGTTGGGTAAATACTTATGAGTGGGGTTGCTGTATAAGAGTCCCAATTTCTTTGAACACTTGCCAGCACTTGGTATTGCCAGATTAAAGTTTTTTTAAAAATTTAGCCATTCTAATGGGTGTGTAGTGGTATCTAATTGTGATTTTAACCTATATTTCTCTAATGACAAATGTTGCTAAGCATTTTTTCATGTGCTTATATTTGGTGAGTTTCCTTTTCAAATTTTTTGCTGTTCTTCAAATTGGACTGTTTTCTTACTATTGAGTTTTGAGAGTTCTTCATTCTGGACAAGTAAGTCCTTTATCAGGTATTGATTTACAAATATTTTCTCTCATTTTGTGGTTTGTGTTTTCCATTTCCTTAACAAAGAGTAGAAGTTTTTGATCTTAATGAAGTCCAGTTTATAATTTTTTTTTATTTTATGAATCATGCTTTTGGTTCTGTATCTAAGAAATCTTTGCTTAATCCAAGGTTACAAAAATTTTCTCCTGTGTTTTCTTCTAGAGGTTGTTTAGTTGCATACCTTAATTTAGGCCTTTCATCCATTTCTAGTCATTTTTTCTAAGTAGTAGGCAGTATGCATTGAGATCTACTTTATTACATATGGATGTCCCGTTCTGGTACCATTTGTTGAAAAGACTTAAATGTTCTCCATTGAATTGCCTTTGCACTGCATCAAAAATCATTTTGTCATTTATGTGTGGTTTTCCTAATAATTTTAATGAATTAGACTTACAGAACCTCAGAAGTACACTTACTGAGCATAGGTATATGGTTTTAGTAAAATTCTTGAGGTATTTTCTGTATAGAGTTAAATGAAATATTCTTTATTAAAAGACAAAATAATTTTTATGGTGTATTTTATTTGTAGTCATTAATTTTCAAACTATTAAGTGACGCTTTTTAGCCCCTTTTAAAGATGAGGAAACCTAATGGTGCTGTAATCTTTTATGTGAACTTTCTCACTCTGCAGTGATACTTCTTTGCATATCTCCTTCCCTACATCTATACGTTACTCCAAACGGTTCATTTATTATGTAGTAGCTGGTGACCTGTTAGTTGTTTAGTACAAGGCATGAAAGATACAAAACTAAACTTCAGCTCATATTCTAGAAACTATTTATTTGCCAAGAAAATGGGAGCCTGGAATGTTGGGGCTTTGTTAATCATCATTAACATAGACTTGTTTTTGTTCCTTTTTAAAAAAAATATTTTTTAAAATTGGCACAAATTATGCATTCCTTTTGCTCTTAAGAGGAGAATGACATTAGTTCTGTGAGAAACATTTAACTACCTTTTTTAAGCCTTAATTGTACTAGGGGCCTCATGCCTTCGTATGTGAAAGAGGAATTATGAGAATAATGTAGGTTGGGGTTGTATTGAGAGTATTGTGCTAATTAAGTTGGCTGTTATTTTTAAACTTAAGGAAGAATAAACAATTGGTTTGCCATCTCAGATTCTTTAGAAACTCAGAACAGCGTAGAGGTTAATAGCAGGTGCTCTGGAGTTAGAATGCCTAAGTTTAAATCCTGGCTCCTCCATTTATTTACTGTGTAACTTTGAGAAAGTTACTTCTCTGTACCTTACTTGGTTGCTCTTATCTGTAAAATGGGGATAACAGTAGAACATAGTATGTGTAAAGCACTTTGAAGAGTGTCTTTTCCATTGTAATCACTCAGTACATGTTAGTTATTATTACATTTAAATGTATTACATCTGTAATCTGATATGTTGAAGATTAACAGGTTTCCAATTTTAAAAAAAATCAATAATTACATGATGATTTTAAGCATCCTACATAAATATGTATTAGTATTTCTTTTTGTTTAAAGGCATTTTATTCACAAATACACATTTCTTCTTTTTGACCATTTGATTCTCCATGTGGCTTGAATTTTGAAACATTGCATTCTTCCTTGATTAGCTATAGAAAGGCTGTTGTATTTTTTCTTATTTATTCCTCAAGAGGATAGTGATACATTCACTGAGGCTCTATTTTCTATATTCACTGAGCTTCTGTTTTCTGTAATCTGTTGACTCCTGATTTTCTCCAGTCAGACTTTTGACAGCAAATGCTTATCAATAGAATAAAAAACACATATCAGGTAGGATTTGACCTCAAGCTAATAGTTGTGCAGTAGCTGTCTACTTTTGGCCTTTCTCTCCTTGGGAACTGATTTTATTATTTTTAAATTCTTTTTTTCTTTGCTCTCCATTTTCCTGAATTGTCAAAAAAAAAAAAAAAGAAAGAAAGAAAAGTAATATGATATAAGATGTTTAGGAACTGTGACTCACTAGGACAAATACGTTCACTAGCTTGCTCTGTGTGTTTTTAGGTGTTATTAATTTTTTAGTTTCTTCATGTATAAAATGGAGTGTATGAGTATTTAGAGAAGTAAAACAATTGTACTTTGTATATAATGTTTGACATGAATAATAGTTATTGTTCTTTTCAAAAAGTAACTAAAGATTTAGGTATCCTACAAAAATACTTATTTTACCCTGATAAGTAACTCAGTAGACAATTTAAACTTATGTGGACCTCATATTTCTTTTCTTTTCTTCTTTTTTTAATTTTATTGGGGAAAAACTACAAAACATTTACAGTACAATGTTTACAGTCACAATTTGTAGTGAGCTGATTTCCCAAAATATATTACCACTCAAGTTGACTTATCTTGTTA
>CAUYRT010020527.1:0-17201 GCA_963574885.1 Lepilemur ruficaudatus
TGGATTTTTTATTGCACTAGCATCCAGCCTAGATGTCTCTATCTTGACCACAGTTTTATTATGGGAGACTTTGTTTAGTTTCTTGTTCAAGTTATTTATTTCTTCAGCCAACATGAAAGGAACACCTGCTGTGTCTTGGCAGTGTGCTAGACACTTACAGTACAAGCAGTCTCGTGGTAGTCAATGCTTAACAACTGACTACAGTTATAGTGTTTACTGATTTCCATGACATAACTACCTTCAATATGGCAAAGATTTCAAACTACCATGTCATCGAACGTGGAATTGGGAAGATTTGTATTGCACAATCAGCTCTTGGGCACCAGCATGAGCCACGTCCAGCACACCCAATGATAACGTACAGAAAACTCCTACATAGTCTCTGCCTTAGAAAAGCTCCATGAGGATCTCATAGTCTGGTGACTCAGAGTCTACCTCCTCTCTAAACCTACCGTGGAGAAACCATGTCAAAGGAGGAAATAACATTTGTCTGATATGATTTGTTCTCAGTGAGCCCATGTTGTTTCATAATTGCAAAGAACTCTAGCAAACCATTATTTTCATGTTTCATTCAAAATTATTTCCAGAAGCAACGTCGAACTCATTCACCTATAGTTTAGGGGATCTACCTTCTCCCTTTAAAAAACTTGTACACTGCCCATTTCTAGACTTCTAACACTTTTGTTGTTCTCCATAAATCCTCAAAGCTCTCCATGAGCAATTTGCAGGTCTCATTTCTATTCTCTTAGTATCTTGGTCAAATTCTGTTTCAATATTGGAGCCCAGAGCTCACTGTGCCTCTTAACCCACCTTTAGCTTTGATTCAAACCAATGTAGAGTCTTCTCTTATCGATTCAAAGATTTTTCTACTTCATAAGAAAGACTGAAGGAAAATAAGGATAAGGATTTTTTTCTCCATGTTTCCATAGCACAAAATCTTTGTTTTTTAACTGTGATAAGGAGAATAATGGATCCCCAAAGATTTCCATGTCCTAATCCCGGGGTTGGGGGCTAAGTTATATTACATGGCAAGGAGGGATCAAGTTTGCACATGGAATTAAGCTTGCTAAACAGCAGACTTTAAAATAAGGAGATCACATGGGACAATCCAGTGAGCCCAATTTAATCACAAGGACCCATTAAATGTGGAATAGAGAGGCAGAAAAGATTCAAAGATGCTATACTGCTGGCTTTGAAGATGGAGGAAGGGGCCAAGACACAAGGAATGCAGGTGGCTCCTAGAGGCTGGAAGAAGCAAGAGGATGGCTTTTCTTCTAGAACCTCATACTGACACCTTGGCTTTCGCCCAGTGAGACCCATTTTAGACTTCTGACCTCCAGAATTGTAAGATAATCAATTTGTGGTTTTAAGCTACCAAGTTCGTGATAATTTGTTACAGCAGCAATAGAAAACTCATACACTAACCCATTGCAGACCTTCTCCTCCTTTGCCCTCTTCCATTATAAATACCACTTTCACCAAAATATGGTGTTCCGGAAATCCACAGGACCTTGACCACTGAAGAAAGTGCTTTGGCTGTCAAGACAAACACAGTGGCAAGGAAAAGAGAATGCTTCTCCTAGATAGTATTGTGCTCAGCTGCAGTCACATCCAGTGTGGGGCATCTCCAGTTACACAGCTCTGTCTTTAGGTGACACACGCACACACAGCCTCTTTTCCCAAGATGTCTTCAGAACACTGCTACATGCAGGATTTCCAAACGTAGCCACTCATTCTGCCTGGAGCCCTCTTTCCCTGTCATCTCAGTGTCTTAGCTCCTGAGAGCACAAGTCCCACTTCATCCCAATCCCAAGACCCACCACGTTTTCTAGTTTAAAATGAGTGTTATTTCTTTCACAAGAAAAAACCATCTCTATTACAGCAGAAGTACATTTTTACTTCCTAATCCCCCTGAGGAAATTACCCCATTAGTACTTCAAGTCGTGGTTTCTTTCTCTTGTGAGTCATCGTCATAGCTCACTGCAGCCTCAAACTCCTGGGTTCAAGCGATCCTTCCGCCTCAGCCGCCCCAGTAGCTGGGACTACAGGAGTGTGCACTACCACACCCAGCTAATTTTTCTATTTTTTTGTGAAGAAGGTGTCTTGCTCTTGCTCAGGCTGGTCTCAAACTCCCAACCTCAAGCCATTCTCCCACCTTAGTCTCCCAAAGTGCTAGGATTACAGGCGTGAGCCACCGCACCTGGCTGTGTCTCATAAATTTAACTTCACTTTTTGATCAGTATTCCTTCTCCAGCCTTCCTCTCCCCACCGCCACGAAACTCTCAGCAAAGCAAAGTGAGGACTTTGCTACACACTCGGGTCTTAGAAGAACGAAAATTTCAATGGAGTGTGGCGAGTTTACAAAGAGCTATATTTTGCCCTTTCCTTCCCTCCAGCTTGGTGGGCAGACTGCAGTTCTTTTCCACAACCACAGTACTTGTTTTGTTCTGCCTTTTTGTCCTTATCTCCGTCTTTAGCCTAGGGTAATTGACTTCCACCCTCCATAAATGTCCCCTGTCCTCTGGTCTCTTCCATCTCTGTGTTCCAGTCTCAAGTTTCAGGCCTCAGAGTCTCAGGAACTGCGCCCACTCAGCCAGTTACTCCTGCTTGGAGCGCAGGTACTGTCTGTTCGTTACTCATTAACATGTCCTAGATGCTGGGGAGAAATCAGCGATGCTTCATGTGATAGGAATCTTGCCTTGGAGTTCACAGTCCAGTTGGGAGAGATGACTAGATAATTACACGGCAAGGTAAGAAGTCCTACGTGCTCTAAGAACCGATAAGAGGCAGTGGGTGCTCCGAAATGGGCAAGAGTTCACTCCCAATGTGAAGAGAGGCCTCAAGGAGGAGAGACTTTTGAGCCAGACCTTGAGAAGTATGAACAACTTAAAGATATGAAGAAGAGGGTGGGTGTCGTTGCAGGCAGAGGAGGCTGTCATGTGAGTGAAAAGTTCACAGGCTGATAAGGCTGCTGTATCCACAGAGGAGACTGAAGTTCAGCTAGGACCAAGCATGGCCTGGTGTGTGTGTGGTGGGGAGGGCCTAGTGGGAGATAACGCTAGAAATGTTAAGTGGGCCCAGACCTTGGAGGGTTGCAAAGTCAGCAAACAGGACTTGCCTTTCAGCTGTAGCCACTGGGAGTCTCAGAAGTCTGGTGAACAAGGAGTCAAGTCACATGATTTTTAAATGTGTAATTAACCCCTAAATTTAAGAAAGAAAGTTGGTATTTAATTATTTAACCAAGTTGTGTGGGTTGTCATCTAACCTCTGATTCTCCTCTCTAAAAAATACCTTTTTAACAAAACTTCCAAATCTGTAGGGGCAAGCGAAGAGAATGCTACATAGATTCTAAGAGGCCCTGCCTATGCAAATCCAAGAGAAAATCAAGGCTGGAAATACAGATGTCACTCAGATCCCCCAGGCACAGGCCCCTTGTAAGCCGTGTAGTGAGGGAGAGTTACGCAGGAGGAGGTGGCTCGCAAGTGCAAAGAGGGCTGCCGTGGAAATGACCTTGAAATGGCATCTGGCAGCCCACTACAATGTGGGCTCCCTCTCACTGATTCACAGGTCTGTTCCCCTCGCAGGGCCTCAGTTTCCCACCTGAACACTGAGGGGGCCCATCAAGGTGGCCTCTGAGGGGCCTCATGCCCTGGGCAGGGGAAGTTCAGGCACCTTGCTCTGTTACCTTCTATGGTGCCTCAGCCGCATGCCACTACCCCCAGCATGGGCATGAAATGAACATGCTCCACTGTTCTTGCCTCATCTCTGGAACCTCTGTCTTGGAATGCTGCACACAGATCTCTGGACACAGGGAATACCAGCCATAGTCCCCTTAATTCTGTTGCTTTTTCCAGGTAGAGTCTGGTATGCATTGGAGAGATGTTTCAGGTGGGAGTGATACTCAAGTGGGAAAACCTTAAGAAAACCAACTCCAAACCCTCTGTCCATGGAAGGCCTGCCCCAGAGCACCGTTTAGAATGCGGCTTTTAGAGAAAGATGGCTCGGTGGAATGAACGAGGCTGTGAAAAGCTGTGAAGTGTGCAGTGGTGGGGATGCCAGTCATCTTCGTTATGGAGTCAAGTCTTGGATGGGAAATAGCATTGGAGAACGGTCCTTGAATAGAGAGAGGTTCTCACACATTCCCTGGTCCGAGCACCTGGAGTTACAGGTGGGCTTGGGACAGATCTGACTGGTTTAGAAATGTAGCTGTCAATCTGTTGGCATCAGTTGTCGTCACTGAGGGGTAAGACAGAGCTAAGAAGATGGCAGAGGAGCCCAGAGTAGAGGCAGGAGTGAGGCTGGGGAGGGAAGAGGAGGTAGGGAGGGTCCTGAAAGCTCCCCAAGGTCTTGCAACACAGCCTGGCTGCGAGTGAGTCGCACCCCTGGGCAGATCCTGCAGAGAAGGTAGCACATCTCTCCTGGAGACAACTTCTATCCTCCAGAGATAGTTGCCTTCTCAAAGTTAAGCCAAATCTTGTGCTGGAGCCATGGCCCCATCTGTTGGTGGAGTCCTCCACCCGGACCATTTGCCAAAACGATGGTGGGGCCAAGCCTGGTGTGTCTGAGCCAGATGGCCCTGGGAGAGTACCTGGGTGACTGCCCTCTCTCTACTAAGAAAGAAAACGAGGCCCAGAGATGGGAGGAATTTGCCAAAAGTCATTCATCTAGCAAGTAGCTGCACCACAACTTGGTGCAAGGCCTTCTTACACAAGATGTAGTAATCAAGAGCACATCAGCCTTGGAGCCAGACGTCACAAGTTCAAATCCCCGCTCCACCTCTGTCAGCTGAGAGGTTTGACCAATTTCCTTAACCACTTTCAGATTGAGCTGCCCCTTTTATAAATATGGACACATAATAGAATTTACCTCATAGAGTTGTTTTTCCAATTAGATAAAATAATAAATGAAAAGTGCTTAACGTAATGACTCACATATAATAAGAGCTCCGTATATATTAGTAAGAAATATTCATGTTCTTTTTTCTACCCTCTGCAATAAACACCTCCTGCCTCCAAGTCTGACGCCCAGACCAAACTACTGAGTAGATATGGGGTTTTTCCAGAGCTGATCATAGGTCCACTCCTCTGGTTTTGCTCAAAGCAAAGGTCAGGAAGGGAAGAAGGAAGAAGCCTCAGCTCCATAAGCCTCTCCTCTATCCATGCTCTGTCTGTTTAGACTGCGGTTACAAATTTAAATGTCCAAAGAAAACAGACAGTATGTAAACCAGTGAGATGGGCGACGAGTTGGAGAGTACAGTTTGATCCTAGTCCCATGTAACTGTCTTTGCTTGCACTTCCTGTGATGCTGAGAGCTGATATAAAAATAGCCATTATGGAACCAGCCACTATTTGAATTAGAAAAATGTTTGCAATGTCACCTTTGTGAGGGCATGTGGAGAGTTCCTATCTGATACCACTATTAACACTAGGTGGATATCTTTTAACTAGTGATCCAGGCTGTTATCTCATGGACACAGTGAACTGTGTAACCAACAAGATATACTCGTGTAAGTTGCATTATTAACAGCTCAGAGGCAAATTTGTGGCCACATACAGAGATGTGTTGATTACCATGCATTTTAACTTTCTTTTATCCCACCCAATTTTTAAAAATTCCTTATCTCCATTAAGAAAGAAATTATATGGCTGGGTGTGGTGGCTCACGCCTATAATCCTAACACTCTGGGAGGCCAAGGCAGGAGGATCACTTGAGCTCAGGAGTTTGAGACCAGCCTGAGCAAAAGTCAGACCCCCATCTTTACTAAAAAAAAAAAATAGAAAAATAATTAGCCAGGCATGGTAGCATGCACCTGCAGTCCCAGCTACTTAGGAGGCTAAGGCAGGAGGATCGCCTGAGCCCAGGAGTTTGAGGTTGCAATGAGCTATGATGATGACACTGCACTCTAGCTGGGTTGACAGAGCAGGACTCTGTTGCAAAAAAAAAAAAAAGAAAGAAAGAAATTATACTTAGCGTAGTATGTTCAAATAAAAACGTATAATATAGACGTCAAAAGTCCCTTATAAAGTCACCCCTTCAGAAATAACCTCAGCAAGAGTTTGATAGATTTTCTTCCAGTTTTATTTTATTGCATATACACACTGTTTGCTAGGGCTGCCATGACAAAGACTGGGTGGCTTAAACAACAGGATTTATTTTCTGTTGGGAATTAAATAGTTCTGAAGGCTAGAAGTCCAAGGCCAAAGTGTTGAGAGGGTCGTTTTATTCTGGGGCCTCCCTCTTTGGCTTCTAGATGGCCCTCCTCTCCCTGTGTGTTCGTGTGGTCTTCCCTCTGAGCCAGTCGGGGTCCTAATCTTTTCTTATAAGGACACCATTTGTGTTGGATTAGGGTCTGCTCTAATGACGTCATTTAACCTTAATTACCTCTTTAAAGCTCGGCCTCCCAATACAGTCACATCCTGAGGTACTGGGGATTAGGACGTCAACAGACGCATTGGGTCAGGGGGTGTAGACCGATGGTTCAGCCCAGCGCGTGCACACACACAATATCTGTGTCAACACCCACAGTGCCGTCCACAGGACACGCTGGCTCCTCACAGCCCCTCTTCCTCCTTTCAATTGCTTTATTTCTTTTCATCTGAAGTTTATGTGATTGTTTTAAGTTTACTTTTCACGTCACACATCAGTTGGCTACTACATGAATTATGCTGTTTGCTATTTCTGCTGTGTGAGTTAGTTCTAAAACGATATTTGTCCTTGCTTTCTTTTCTTAGCTCTTCCAGTGTCCCTGTTTAATCTTATTCAGTTGATTTATTACTACACCTTTTTATCTCTTTTTTGCTGCAAAGGCCACATGCTCTTTCTTTTCTGTGTAAGTGCAAGGTGTGTGTTATCCGACAGCCCCTGCTGCTTTCAGGAATGTTCTCTACCCTTCTTGTATTTGACCTTCAGTCGTGCGGATCCTTTCTCCCTGATGACTCCCTCCTTGTGTCTCTGGGTTCTTTTTACCTTCTGCCCCCAGGAGTCAAAAATGAATGTTGACATCCTGTCTGTGTTCACACTTTCAACACTGTGTGTATATGTGTATGTGTTTGTGTGTATGTGTACACAGGGGTATTAAGCAGTTGGTGTTTGTGAATTTTGTCTCTGCTTTCTCCCTCTGGCACTTTACCCTGTCTATGCTGTCAGCATGCCCTCAGCTTCTAGATCATTCTCATTACCAAGTGAAGCCCATTCCCTTTGCAGGCTCCTCAAGGCCCCAGGTGTATTGCTTTGATATGGCAGTCAAATCTATAATATTTTACTGTCTTTAATGTCATGATTAGAAAAGATTATCCTACTTTAAGAGTATATAAAACAGTCATGCATCACTTAAGGACAGGATGCATTCTGAGAAATTCATCATTAGACAGTTTTGTCACTGTGCAAACATCATAGAGTGTACTTACATAAACCTAGGTGGTATAGCCTACTACACAACTAGGCTGAGGGGAACCTGTGGCCTCAAGGACACCTGTGGCCTTCCAGGTGCCCGACTGCAGCCCCTCAACCAAATCCAAACTTTATTAAAAAGATTTGTTCTGTAAAATTTGGATTTAGTCAAAAGACAGCACCCAAGGATCTAGAAGGCCACATGTGGCCCCAAGGCTACGGGCAATTGTAATACAATGGTAAGTATTTGTGTATCTAAACATAGAAAGGGTAATGCACTGCCCTATGGTATTACAATGGCTACAAGACCACTAGGCTAGGCAATAGGAATCTCTCAGCTCTGTTATAATCACATGGGACACTGTCATGCATGCGGTCCTTCATTGACCGAAACGTGTTATGCAGCAAGTGACTGTGTTCATCTACATATTCTTCTGGTCAGTGCAAATTACTCCAATTTTTTTTCGAAATGGCTAGTCAACTGTTCCAATGTCATTTGTTAAATTATCCAAATTTTCCCGCCTATATAATATACTGAATAGCATTTATATATATGGCGTTTATAATATAATGAATAGTGTATAGACGCAGAACTTTTATCGGCTTTTCTTTCGATCTCCTAGGTATAGCTCTTCTAGTTATATCTATTTTCGGAACAGTAATGTATATTCACAAACATACTATTTTATATTGTCATATATAATATATATGTAAATTTATTTTTATACTATTGGTAAATCAAAAGTAAAAGTCATATAAAAGCACCAACTGCCCTCTCCTCCTACTCAGCCTCCATGTACAAGGCCTAGTCCTCATGCCGACCCAATCAAAGCACAGTGGATAATGACCCGAAGAAGAAGACCTTCTAGAGTCTCTCTCTCTTGACCAAGAGTAAGTCTGCCTCGCAGGGCCAAGGAACCCATGCTGAGTTATAAATTCATCTGAACTTATCAAATCTTCATTTTATGTAAGAGAGGTGGGAAAGTCTTATGTACATATCAAATAGTATCTCAACAGGTGGCCCCAGCATTTATCTTTGGGAGGGATCACTCTTTATTTTGAAAAAAAATGATTTTCATAGTCCATTTAGACACAAAAGGTTGGTTCTCAAGTTGCAAAGCCCAGATATGAAGTGTGAAGAGTTTAGGAGTTCGATTGCTTTATGAGAGCAAAAGAAATTATTTTAGACTCTTAAGAGGAGAAAACAGAAATGAGATAGAAAGAGAGGAAAGGTGGAGGCCAGGGACACAGTAAGATTCCCAATGATGGGAGGGAGGGCTAAAAGGGCTTTTAAGAGGAATCTAATATCCAAAGCTGAGTTGTTAGCACTCGTATCGTATCGACATGAATTCCTCCAGCTCTCCGAGTCTGCAGTATCATTTCCCCAGATGAAGACGGTGGGGAGGGGAGGCAGTTGGGGAGAATGGGGGAACAGCAGCTGTGTTCTGTGTCTAGGTCCACGTGTTGACGGGGGATGGCCCATGACCTAAACTTTTTCAGCAGAAACACAATCTTAGGGCAAAGGCGACCATGAGAAGGTAAGTTCCCTGGACATTGTAAAAACGTGGGGAAGATCCTTTATTTCTACAAATTATAGAATGGAGGCTTTACACTAAGTCTGGTGAGCAAGGTGACTGGAGATGACACCCTGTAGTTATCTAAAACGTCACTGGCTACCTCTGTGTTTGTCTTGCAGAGAACTGGCATCCTTCGTGTCTTTGGGGAAATGCGTCTCCATATTGCTCAACCCACCTCCCAGAAATGGGGGTGGAGGGAAGAAAAGAGGGGTTGCTTGGAATTTTTAAAGCCTCTGCCAGTTCTTCCAATGGTCCTTTTTTAAGCAGAGCAAATTAGAAATGATTAAGTTCTTTATCTGTAACCTGTGGCTAATCACAATAGCTTCTTCAGAGGATTGTGGTGAAGATTAAATGATTAATATGTGTAAAGTGCTTTAAATATGGCTGGCACAAGAGTAAATTCTATGTGCCTGGCTGCACAGTTGACTCACCTGGGGAGCTTTAAAACTCCTGATGCTTGGGCCATTGAGCAATTATGTCATCATCTCTGGAGTGGGGCTCAGACATCAGCACTTTTCAAAGCCCCCTAGATGATTCTAATGTGCGGTCAGGATTAATAACCACTGTTTTATGGGTTATCGTTAATATTTTTACCAAAATGATATATTAAATGTTGATTTGTCAGGAACAAAACCAGTCACACAAGTTGTTTATTAAGAGGTTCAATACTCCCACATTCCTCCCCTTAGGGGACCCTAGTTGGCAGGTACACTTTGCATTTAGATTTTCCCTAAGGAATCTTAATTGCTTGAGCTGTCATAAGAGAGTGGAATTTTTACATTTCTCTGATGAGAGGGAGAGAAGATCTGTACTGTACGACTAAAATCTAACCTGTATGTCTGTTTCGGTGGTCCCTCAAACCTGGCAAAGCAGGAGATCCTGTTTACTTGCTGGACGTGTGTACCACTAGAAATGCAAGACTTGGTTAAGAGCGGTGCCAAAATGTCACCAAGCCACCCTGTATGGTCTGAGATTACAAGAAAATCAAAAGTCTTTCTAAGTCAAAAAGTTTTGCCTGTATTTTCAGATCTTCTTCTTGGTTTCTAAACAGCCAGCCACCTGCTTTCAGCTTTTACCTAAGACTCAGCAATTTAAGGAAGGAAAAAGATTATTCTAGGTCAGAAATTGTTCTGGGAAATGTTAAATAAACTTGCCTCTGGAAAAGTACAATTTTTGGCATCTTTCCCAACCTTAGAAAGCATGTTCATCTTCTGGGAGAAGAAAGCCCTTCATCTCTTCCTAGTTGGTGCCCTTTTCTTGACCCAGCTTCCTGGGTTCATGCTAAAACCCCTGTTAACAACTTCTTTGGGGACAGGGAGCTACTTAAGATTAGACTACTAAAGGTGAGGCTGAGCAGGGGTGGATCAGCTGCTAGATTCATTCATTTATGTGTCCACAATGCCTGCCTGGTGCAATTCTGTAATAGGCCCACAGAAATATAAGTTATTGAGATAGAAATGTCCAGAATATCTCAGGTCTTTCTAGGTACCTATGTAAGCTCCCCTTGGAAGTCAAGGGCGAGTTGCAAATGGGAGCGGTTTGACTGAGGAGTTTTAGGATGTCTGCTCAACATGGACAATCTCCTTGCTTACAATGTCCATCACAGACCTCTGGTCCCCAAGTGACATTCAAGCAACTGCTAAGAAATCACACACTGTGCAGACTAAGCATGATACATAAAAGTAGAGTTGGTGCAGACAGCATGAAAAGAAAAAATCCGAAGTCTCAGCCAAATGGAGGACTCTCTCTCCTGCAGACTGGACATCCAGGGCCACTGGAGTGAGAGTAAATCCAGGCTGGCCCCAGCTGGCGTGTGGGAAGGGCAGAAGCTGCCCTGGCCTTTGGCGTCAGCCATGCGTACTTTGTCAGACTGCCACCGGCTGCGCACTTCCCAGCAACTCCCTCTGCTTTTATGCCACACACCTGGAGTCCCCTCTGGGTTAGCGATCTTCTGGGCTCCAAAATGGGGTCTTTAGTAGGAAGGAAAAGGAGTAGAAAGGAAGAGGTCAGAGCTCTTGGACTCTGTGACTGAGGACCCTACCCTTTCCTTCTCTAGACATTATTCCCATATCTTAAAAGGGCAGGAGGCTCTAAATTTTCTTCCCTCCCACCTGTGCACACTTACAATGTCCCAGATCTCCCCCGTCATAGCAGCTGCATGTTGTGACGGCTCCATGTGTCTGCTGGCCCCTACTGAGAGGGGCCACGTCTGTCTTATGCACCCTGTGTCCTCAGTACAGTGGCATGCACAGTGACATGTGCACAGGTACTCAAAAAATGTATCTGCTGAATGAGAGAGAGAGAAGGAAGGGAGGAAGGAAAGGAGGGTGAGATATCCCAGCAAGTCAATGGGAGTGCATTCGTAGGATGGCTGCTAGGAGGCCTGAAGTTCCTGCAAATTAGAAGGGAGGAAAGCTCCTTCTCTCCAATCCTTATGAAGGGGAAATAAGTGAGACTGAAATTTTCTCAATTTAGTTAAAAAAAAAAAAAAGAGAGAGAGAGAGAGAGAAGAGAAAAGAAAAGAGAAAAAAGAAATGAGGCAAGCTGCAAATGGCAAAACCAGATGTGGTGTAGATTTCCAACAGAAGGCTCCATAAACCCGATGCAGCAAAGCTACCTCTGGAAACCAAACTTTTGTGAACACCCCAGGCTGTTCCTCCCAGGGCAGTGGGGGTGACAGAACAGGGGGTAGAAGCGTTTTCTTCCGATCATATCAGAGAGGCCTGAAGCTCGGCAAGAGCCAGCACATGAGACTTTGCTAGAGTTTGCAGTTTACGCACATTGTCTTATTCTGAAAAGAACTGTGTAGAATAAGGGGGTCAGCTGGGGGCTGGAGGAAGATGGTGACATTAGCGCAGGGCTGGGCCTGGGAGGCACTGGCTGGAAGAGACCTCACAGCTGAGGGCTCCAGAGTTCCTCTACCTGGAGCGATTTGGAGGAGACTCTGGTGTGAGCTCTTAACACACATGGACTCTGAGGATGGGATGAAGGGGAAGTTGGTGGACTTGGAATCTCAGGGGGGTTTATGCCATGACAAATCCTCTGGACTCTTGATTTTTCTTTCTTTTCTTTTTTTTTTTTATTTTCTTTTTCTTGAGACAAGGTCTCACTCTTTTGCCTGGGCTAGAGGACAGTGGCATTATCATAGCTCACTGCAACTTCTAGTGCCTGGGCTCAAGTGATCTATCATAGCTCACTGCAACTTCTAGTGCCTGGGCCCAAGTGATCCTCCTGCTTCATCCTCCTGAGCAGCCAGGACTACAGATTCATGCACCATGCCCAGCTTATTTTCTTTTTCATTTTTTGTAGAAACGGGGTTTCACTATGTTGCTCAGGCTGGTCTCAAACTCCTGGGCTCAAGCTATCCTTCTGCCTAGCTAGGCCTTCCAAAGTGCTAGGATTACAGGCATAGGCCACTGAGCCTGGCCTGGACTCTTGATTTCTCTTTAAAAAAATTTTTTTAAAGTAATACCGAAGGATATTTATCATTAGATTATTTTTACAACAACTCTGACCTCACATTCAAATCCTCAAATTACAGAGTCACAGGTCTTGCCCTCCAGCCCATCTCAACCTGTATAGAAAGAGTCCCCGCTTTCTACGGCTTCGACATTGTACGCAGCTTCTTTCAGCAAGGCCATCACTGGGAGGAGGTAAGTGAGGCATCCCCTTGTGTGCAAAATTGAAGAGGTGCCAAAAAACTCAGTAATCCTGACAAATAACATTTTAAAACTCAAAATGAATGCAAAAAAGGTCCGTGATGAACAAAATATCAAAATTTTAAATAAAAACACGATCTGATCTTGCACTTGCTTGGCCTTGAAAACGAGCACTTCATTTACCTGACCCTGGTCGACTCAGCTCTGCCCAAACTCAGTCTCATTTTAGAGGCTTTGTATTTGCTATTCTGTCTGCCTGGAATATTCCTTCCAGATCCTTGCACAGTTGGCTCCTTCTCATTGTTTAGGTTTCTGCTCTAATGTTATCTTCTCAGAAAAGCCTGTTGTTCTCTGACTTCACTCTCTAAAACCCACCGTTCCCCATGCCCCCACCCTTGTACAGTTCTATCGCTGTCTATTCTATTACTGTTTTAATTTTTCAGAGCACGTAGTGGGCCTGGCACCCAGGGAGGGCTCTGGTAGGATGCATCTGCGGACGGGGCTGTTCTGGGCAGTCAGCCTGAGGCTGGGTCCGCTTCCTTCCTGTCTGGAGCCACGTGGAGTGGACCCAAATTCACCATCTGCCTTCCACCTTCTTTACCCCAAACCACTTGTGCATCTTTAAAGCTATGAACTGTTCAACTGTCCTATCGGGTTTCACAAGAAAGTAGCAGCTCCAGAAAATAGATCCTATCTGTGCTTGACCTAGTTTCCTCTTGGACTTTGTATAAAACGTGCTATGCTTCCAGCTTGCCTAAGCCCCGAGAGGGGTGTGTGCGTGTGCGTGTATGTGTTTAAACAAGTTTAGATACCATAAAATTCACTCATGTTATGTGTACAATTCAATGAATTTTAGTAAATTTCCCAAGTTTTACAGCCAACACCATAATCCAGTTTTAAAACATTTGGATCACTCCATTAAGATCTTTCATACCCATTTACAGTTAATGCCCACTGGTACCCCCAACACCAGGCAGTCGCTAATCTAGTTTCTGTCTCTGTGGATTGACTTGTTATGGACATTTTATATCAATGGACTCATTCAGTGGATGGTCTTTTGTATCTGGCTTCGTTCGCTCAGCATGAAGTTTTGAGGTTCATCCGTGTGACAGCATGCACAGTATTTTGTTTCTTTTTATTACTGAACGGTATTGCAGATGTGCGGTTTTGACCGGGACTGATTGAGCATTTCTGGCTGATGGCTCCCTCCTCTAGGTCTCTGTCCTGGAGAAGCAGCCCTGCAGCCCTGATCACAAGGCCTCCCTCAAATCTGTGAGTAACCTTCCTCCGACTCTCAGTGGAAGGGCAAGTCTGGAGCACCTCATCTTGCACTTGGTACAAGTTGCTATAGACATGTGATGTCCACAAGCCAATGTCCCCGAGTATCCCTTATTAGATCCTCTTTGCAAGGAGAAATTGGATCCTCAGTGGCTCCTGTATTTTCTCAGTCTTCCAAGAACAGTGCTGAGCAGAGTGCCACTTCCCATCCCTTCAGCCCAGCTGCCGGGGCTGCCTGCCCGCGTTAGTGCCGCAGCTTCAATGGACGCCGGGACACAAAGGAAGAGCGTGGCTGTGCGTCAGCTCCCCTGAGGCCACGGACCCGAATGTCCCTCCACAGAATACACTGGAAAGAACACAGGTTCTCAGTAACCTTAGGGAAGGTTTCTTTTCTTTGTTTTTTTGAAACAGAGTCTCATTCTGTTGCCCAGGCTAGAGTGCCGTGGCATCATTATAGTTCACTGCAACCTCCAACTCCTGGGCTCAAGCAATCCTGCTTCAGCCTCCCAAGTAGCTGGGACTACAGGCACATGTCACCACACCCAGTAACTTTTACTATTTTAAGTCGAGACGGGGTCTCACTCTTGCTTGGGCTGATCTCAAACTCCTGACCCCGAGCAATCCTCCTGCCTTGGCCTCCCAGAGTGCTAGGATTACAGCATGAATCCTCTATGAATTCCTCATAGAAAGGAATTCACCAAACCTCCCCTTTCTAGACCTCAGCCAAAAGTTAAGACAAAAATGAGCTACCCCACTCCCACTTCTCACTCCCACTCCACACGCCACTTCAAGCTCTTCTTAGCGTCTACAACCTACAGTGTGTATAAAGATGAAATAAAGGCAGATTAACAGTCTCCTTACCCAAAGTGGACAATTTGCATCTCTGAGCAACTCGCCTCTTTACCAACCCTTTGTACATTCCCCAGATGGTCCTCTTTGAGGGTTGTCTTTCAAAGGGACACAGATTCCAGTGCCTGAGGGGCCAGGCAGGTAGTATAAATGAGTATGGGTGAAGAAACCTGACCCTAGTCTTCGGAGCAAGAGAAAACACATGGGCACCGTGGCTGGCAGGAGGGCACTTGTCCTTCCAAGCATGAAACCCACTTGTCAGATGTTCTAATTTTTCCCTAGAGAAGTCAAAAATCCAGATTATAATATGAAACTTCTAAGTCTTTTAATGTTGACAATAAATATAAAAAATTAAAACAAACAAGCAATACCTGTTTGGGACTTCAATTATGCAAATCCAGTGAACACTTCCTAGGGCTGCCGGCTTGCCTTGCGACATCTCAGCGATTTCAAAACTGAATTCAGGGTTCCCGGAACTCCTTGCTGAAACACGTTCAGTCCTTCCACTGAGATAGTGACACCCTTAGGCATTGTGTGAACACCACTTTTTTACAAAAACTCTAAAGCAGCTTCACAATTCCATTCATCCTAGATTTAGGAAGAAGTGGAATGAGAGGGTTGAGAAAAGAAAGGGAAGGGGAAGAGAAGGGAGAAGATGAAAGAATCATGGGGAAGGCAGATACTATACTATAGTCCATGCTGGAAAATGCTACGGATACCTTATCTCATTTAAATCCTCACAGCTCTGTGGGGTAGGCACTTTCTCTGTTTTACAGAAGAGAAACCTGGCCAGGTGTGGTGGCTCATGCCTATAATCCTAGCACCCTGGGAGGCCAATGCGGGAGGATTGCTTGAGGTTGGGAGTTCAAGACCAGCCTGAGGAAGAGTGAGACCCCCGTCTCTACTAAAAATAGAAAAATTAGCCAGGCGTGGTGGCACCCACCTGTAATCACAGCTACTCAGGAGGCTGGGACAGGAGGATTGCTCAAGCCCAGGAGTTTAAGGTTGCAGTGAGCTAGGCTGACACCACGGCACTCTAGCCCAGGTGACAGACTCCGTCTCCAAAAAAATAATAATAATAATTCCTTTCTGTGCTTAATCCTTTGCCATTCATTTAATGTGAGACCATGTATGTGAAGTGCGGCTGGCATAGACACAGTAAGCACTCAGTTCACTCTTGATGACAAGTATTGTTGTTGTTACCAACTTTATCCTCTGATTTCCTGCCAATCAACCTGTTCCCAGCAAGATGGAATTCCCAAAATGCTTGCCTTTCTCTATCCTGACCCACTAGTGGTCACCTCTCCCCTGCACGCTGTCTGCTGACCCCCTCCCCAATGCCTGGACTCACTCGTCTGCAGCCCTGAGCTCGCTCCGTAACATATGACACTGCCCCTTTGGCCGTGACTTCTGGCTTCCCTCCTCTACCAGAGCTAGCACATCCACCCCTGGCTGCACTGTGCCTAGTTGCTCCAGATCAACCACTCAGACTGTCTAGCCCTGCTAGCCTAAAATGCAGGCTGTTAGAGACAGTGCTCCCAGGGACCTGAGCTTTAGAGAGTACAAGTCAACAGGCTCCCGTGATTGTCTCAGGGGAGTCAAGAACTGCATGAGAGCAGAGACCATGTCTGTGCCTGTCTTGTTCACTGCTGTATCCCCAGTGCCCAAGACACTGGTACAAAGCAGATGCTCAATAAATACTCGTTGGATGGATAGATGCATGAATGGACAAATAAATGAAGGAATGAATGAAAATGGATCAGGGACCAAAGTGGTAAAACCTGCCTCAGTTTTGTAACTCTCCTGGATGTGTTGGTTTTGTGATCCTGCCTGCTTCTCTTTAGTGACTAGCACCAAAGTCATTAAAGGCAAGAGAGTCTGTGCCGGCCTCATGGAGGAAGGGGCTGGGGAGATACCCCCTGCCCTACAGTCAGGCCCCAGGATGTAGAGCAAGTGGTGCCAGCTTGTGATGGAGGCTGAGCGGTGGGGAGGACAGGGATGCCTGCAGCATAGGTAGAACGGGGACGTGGAGCCAGCTGGAAACTTTGCTCTGGACCCTTGACTAAAAGAGTCCCTGCCCTGAAGAAGACCAGCCACTGTGCAAGCCACCACTTGCTCTATATCCTGAGACAGAGAGGTGTCTGAGTAGCAGAAAGACCTGCTGGAGTTTTCCACCAGGAGATACCACTGGTGACAGGCCTGTCCTGCAGACTCGTTGTTGACCTTAGGTAAGGCCCTTACCCCTTTTATGGGCGAGTTGGGAGACGTGGCCACTCTGAGGTTATCAAAATGCAGACGCCTCCTAAATGCAGCTGGTTCTTAGCTCTGGTGGTATAAAGCCAAGAGCATCACCAACCACACTGTGGCTTTCCTCGTCCGCTTCTTGGTTCGATTTTTCTTCCTGCCTGTTTTCTCTGTGAGGTGTGCAGCTCAGGAGGCCTCAGTCTGC